>JAJOOR010001325.1:0-55727 GCA_036250505.1 Solanum acaule
TTTAAGCTCAGTTAAGTTACCTAGAGTAATTGGAATTGAACTAGTAAGTTGACTATTACATAAATCCAGAAAAATGAGGTTTTTCAGATTCCCCAACTCACTAGGAATGAGACCAGAAAGTTGGTTAGAATGAAGGTACAAAATTTTGAGCTCAGTTAAGTTACCTAGAGTAATTGGAATTGAACTAGTAAGTTGACTATTACATAAATCCAGAAAAATGAGGTTTATCAGATTCCCCAACTCACTAGGAATGAGACCAGAAAGTTGGTTAGAATGAAGGTACAAAATTTTGAGCTCAGTTAAGTCACCTAAAGTAATTGGAATTGAACCAGTAAGATTATTATGGGATAGTTCTAGATCAGTGAGGTTTTTCAGATTCCCCAACTCACTGGGAATGAGACCTGAAAGGTAGTTAGAATGAAGGTACAAAATTTTGAGCTCAGTTAAGTCACCTAAAGTAATTGGAATTGAACCAGTAAGATTATTACGGGATAGTTCTAGATGATTGAGGGTTTTCAAATTCCCCAATTCACTAGGAATGGGACCAAAAAATTGGTTAGAATAAAGGTACAAAATTTTGAGCTCAGTTAAGTTGCCTAGAGTAAATGGAATTGAACCAGTAAATTGATTTTCTTGTAGCTCCAGATCATTGAGGTTTTTCAAATTCCCCAACTCTCTTGGAATGAGACCAGAAAGTTGGTTAGAATAAAGGAACAAAATTTTGAGCTCAGTTAAGTCAACTAAAGTAATTGGAATTGAACCAGTAAGATTATTATGGGATAGTTCCAGATCAGTGAGGTTTTAACTCACTAGGAATGAGACCAGAAAGTTGGTTAAAATAAAGGTACAAAATTTTGAGCTTAGTTAAGTAACCCAGAGTAATTGGAATTGAACCACTAAGTTGATTATTTCATACTTCCAGATCATTGAGGTTTTTCAAATTCCCCAACTCACTAGGAATGAAACCAGAAAGTTGGTTAGAATGAAGGTACAAAATTTTAAGCTCAGTTAAGTCACCTAAAGTAATTGGAATTGAACCGGTAAGTTTATTACGGGATAGCTCCAAATCATTGAGGTTTTTTAGATTACCCAATTCACTAGGAATGGGACCAAAAAGTTGGTTAGAATAAAGCTGCAGAGTTTCGAGCTCAGTTAAGTTACCTATGTCAATAGGAATGAAACCATTTAAATGGTTGTCAAAGATGAAGAGAGTCTTAACCTTTGATAGCGAGCCAATCTGAGGTGGGATTTTCCCCGAAAACTGATTAGACGACAAGTCAAGATAGACAAGATTAGTGAGGTTTCCTATTGCAAGGGGGATGATACCAGAGAGCTGGTTCATGCTAAGATCAACATATTCGATAAACGGGAGAGATGAAAATGGAAAATCATGGAGTGTACCAATGACACCAGCACTTGTAATATTCAACCTGTTTATCCGATCATTAAAGCATATAACTCCATACCAACCCCTGCATGCATCAGTACTTAGTGTCCATGAAGCCAATAAGGAATTATTTTGGTTTCGAAAAGTTGCTTTCCATTTGAGGAGAGCAGTTACTTCCTCAGTGGAAGGAAAAGTAACTGTGAAGAGAGTGAAAAACTGAGGGAAATAAAATATTCTGGGAACCATCTTGAAAGCTGAAAGATTTCTTGGTTATTGATGAATAATTGTGAAGGTATAGTTTTATACTGTAGTGAATCACTACATGTCTTGCTGAGTCGATGCATTTAATTCTCAGATTGTAAAAAAACGGGTAGAATTAGAACGACATGGAAGTCAATGTGTCAGTGTTCATGTAAGTATATATATATACCAAAAAACGAATTAGAATTAGAAGGGTGTCTCAATTGTGGAAATATATTGGGAGATCACGATCTCCAAATAATATTCAAGTCATTTCGTAATTGACGAACAATAGGAAGAAATTGCGCAACTTGTCTTTCAAATAGGTTGATCTTTAATTTTTGTTCTTCAATAATCAATAATCGAACTTATACTTGGTGGACATTGTTGGATCGAAATAATCAGGTGTCATACCGAAGCTAGCAAAGCAAACTTTGAAATATTATGAATAAGAAGACAAACAAGAAATATACCAAAAGACACAAATGTTTAACGTAGTTCAGCCAATCAACCCACTTCAACAAGAGGAGATAACATAAGTTCACTATATAAATATGAGAGTACAAAATATGAAGAGAAATAACCCCACACAATTCACTCGGAATAAAAAGCGGTGCATACAAGTGTTAATGTAACACTTGTGTCTCACAAATTATCCCCCTACACAAAATTTTCAAAGCCGCATGGACTACATTGTAAATGCAACTAAGTTAGAATGAATGAGCGTCTATTTATAGAGTCATAAACTTTTTCCTACAAGGAAAAAAAACTAGCTAAATATGAAGACTTTGTATTTTCCTTTTAGAAAAGAAAAATCCAATTACGGTAAGAAACTCAAGGCAAATATCCAATGGACATAAGCTCTTAAGTCATGTATAGGAGCCCTGCGAAAGTTATTTTTTATGAGGATAAAAATTAAAGACCAACACAATTTTAAAAACATAAGTTCCAATAATCATGTCAATAGTTGTATAGTTTTCACAGGCTATATAGTGCGGAATGTTGCATATTTTGTTGAGGAATTTTCATAAATAATTACAGTTTGAACTATAATTATGAATAGTAGCTACAGTTTACAAAACTACAATTCATCGAAATAGTTTTGAAGAGGAGAGAGGTGAGCAAAAAGACAAACGGTTTGTATCTCAAATGCAACTTGTATCTCAATTAAACTGAAATACATAGATACGCAATCTCCCTCCCTCCCTCCCTCCCTCCCTCCTCTCTCTCTCTCACACACACACATAGATTCACAAATACACATATTAGCTTTAAAACTAAAATATTGATACAAGAGAAATTAAAAGGTTCTAGTATATACCCCTCAACTTTGTCATTTAGAGCTGATATACCCCTCGTTATGAAAGTGGCTCATATATACTCCTATTGTTATACAAATGGCTCACATATACCCTTTTCATCTAACGGAAGTGAAAAAATTAATTTTAGTTTAATTTTTTAATTATTTTTTTTATAAAAAAATATCATCCCACATGGGTATATTTAACCCTCCTCAAACATATTTTTTTTCTTCAAATACAAAAACTAAATTACAGTATAGCAAAAAAAAATAGTTTTAAATTTTTTTCTTTACACTAAGGAAGGAATGAAAGAAAAAATAAAATAAGAATATGAAACTCAAATAATGATAATCAAGAAGTCAAAAAATAATTTATGTATGAAAAAGATTAAAATATACCTTGAAATTTGCTAGAAAAATCGTATACACCCCTAAATGATTTATTTATTTTTTAAGTCGAAAATATAAATTTAAAACTAATTTTTCCACTTCCGTTAAATAAAGGGTATATGACTATATGTGAGCTCATTTTGTAACGGTAGAGGTATATGTGAGCCGTTTGTATAACGGTAAGGGCATGTATAAGTCATTTTCATAACAAGAGGGAATATCAGCTCCAAATGGCAAAATTGAAGGGTATATCAGGCCCTTTTCCCTTGATACAAAGATACACATTACAAAATTTATCAGTTATTAGATAAAAATTAAAAACCAACATAAAAATTCAAGAACATAAGTGTCAATGATCCTGTCAATAGTTGTATCATTTCGCGGGTCATGTTGCGCAAAATTTGCAATTTTTTGAGGAAAAATTTACATAAATTGCTAGAGTTTGAACCATAATTATGAATATTAGCTATAATTTACATAATTACAATTTATAGCACAGAGATAGTAGGTTAAATAACACAAAACTTGTAAGTCAATGGAATTTATTTCTCTGCTTGTAAAATACGGGCAGACTTGGAACGACTTGGAAGTCAATGAGTCACTGTTCATGCAAGTATGGAAGGGTATCTCAATTGTGGGCCTAAGTCTTAAAGACGTTGAAATAAATTGTCAAAAAAAAGTTTAAAAATAAAATAAAATATATATATATATATAAGTCATTTCGTAATTGACGAGCTAATGGACATGCTAGGAAGAAATTACACAACTTGCCCCTTTAAAGAAGCTTATCTTTAATTTTTGTCCTTTATTAATCGACCTTATGCTTAGAGGGCACCTATTACTTTTAGACAAGTCTCTCAATCTATCATTATACCTTGAGAAGTAGAAAGAATTACAATCCTCATTCCACTTAAAATTTGCGAAATTCATTGATAATTAGAATAGATTCGTAGACTAGATCGACTATAAGTTCTTTAAGTCATGTTGTAGGATGTTATGACAAAAATATAAACGTACGCCCCGTGATAGTTATTTGTTATGGAAATTAAATTTAAGCCCAACACAATTTTAAGAAGGGAAAATTGTATATAATAACAAATTATTAATTCAAATTAAATGTTATAAATATACTTTGATTTAATTGTACCCTATAGCAAACTATTGCTATTTTCGCCACTCTCTGTGGTGGAATCTCACTCGCCACTCTCGTTTGGTGGCAGTCTCGCTCGCCTCTCTCGCTTTTATACAAACACAAATGTATAAAATGTGTTTGTGTTTGTATAAAGCGAGAGGAAATTGTATATATACATATATTTTCATTCCCCTCTCTCCCATCTCCCAGACTTCGCTCGCCACTCTCCCAAATCTCACTCGCCACCCTCGCCTCTCTCGCTTATACAAACAGAAACAAAATGTATAAATTGTGCTTCTGTTTGTATAAAGCGAGAGAAAATTGTATATACACATGAAAATACATATATCTTCGTCCTATACACTTATAATAATTATACAATACAAATATTTCTCTGCCCAGTTTTCTTTTGTCTTTCTCTCTTTCTCGTTTTATACATACACAGATTATACAATTGATCTTTTGTATATAACTGTTTTCTTTTGTATATGTATAGTGAATTATACAACTGTCTTCTTTGTATATGTATAGCGAATTATACAACTGTTTTTTTTGTATATGTATAGCGAATTATACATATATATGTTTGTTATGGAGCGCAATTATGCAAACTTTGCTATAGCATACAAATATGAATTTTGTGTTTGCTATATGTGAAAGTTTCTCATTTAAGAACACTAGTGTTAATGACCCTATCAATATGTAGAGCGGAATGTTGAAATTTTTGTTCGGATGGCTCATGAAGGAGAAACGTCTCACACACCTTCCGTGGTTAGGGGTGTACATGACCGGGTTAGTTTGGATTTTTCAAATATCAAATCAAATCATTTGTGTCAAATTTTTAGTTTTATAAACCTAACCAAACTAATAAAACTCGGATTTTTTCAAAATTTTCAACCTCGGATTAGTTCGCGTTTTTCAAATACAAAACCATTTGTGTTGAATTTTTAAATTTTTAAATCAAACCAAAGTAATAAGCCTCAGATTTTTTCGGGATTTTGGATTTTTCCAGTAAAAGTATTCATACAAACATATAATTAACTTGTGCTACAAATATTTCTTTAGTTCAACCAAAATACAACTATCTAAGGTGTTTCTTCAGAAATAACACAAAATATGAGATCAGTGATGACACTAAAATATTCAATAAGAAAATAATAATGAAATCGTATAAAATAAATATTGCGAATTGATAAGTCAAAATGAAAATGATCATAATTTTAAAAGTACTAAATCCTGCTAAAATAAGTCTAATAAGTATTAATTACATGATTAAACATTAAAGAAAAATTAAAATTATGTTATGACATTTTTAATGTATAAATCAATGTAAAACTAGAACAAATATTCAACATTAGTGTCATTCTTGCAAGTGTTGAATTAATTTATTTTGTTAGCATTAGTATTGATTTAATTTTAAATTAAGTTTTATTAGAGTTACTAAATTCTATGGACTATAACCTTTATTGGACCATTCAAAATTCTAAGTTTCAAAAAAACTTGAAAAAATATGCTAAAAGATAAAAATTATGAAAACGTACAAGTAGTATTTAGAAATTACATCAAATTAAATACTTTTATGTGTGAAATAAATTTTAAAAATATATATATAATGTCGGGTTGGTTTGGTCTCAGATTAACTTTTTTTTAGTTAAAACCAAACCAACCCAAGTATAGTCGGATTTTTTTTTCCAATACCAAACCAAGTCAAACCAAACCATTAGTCGAAATTTTTTCCGATTTGATTTGATTTGTTGTTTGGTTCGATTTTCGGTTCGATTTTGTACCCTACCCGTGGTGCTGAACTTGGGGTACCGCTTGGAAGTAGAAAGATAATGAGCAGCACAAAATGCGGTATATCCGAGAATTACAAACTTCCAGCTATTAGAGATATAAACTTACCAATGTTTACACCAAACCATGATTATTATTATTATTAGACACAAATCTGTTAACATTGAAAAAATACATATGCAAACAAGCCATGTATCTATTGGTTTATTATTGTTAACACCAAATGTGACAAATTCTTCACCGATAAGATTTACATGTTGGAATTCTTCAATTGGATAGGTCAGACAGTAAAAAGACGGAAGAAATTTTAAATGTCTCAACTCCATGCCTAGCAAACCTAACAGCTTTCGGCAGGAATACCCATTAGTTCGCCCATATAGGAGTGGCAATTGGATGGGTTAGATTAAATTTAGACGAGTCAAAATGGATTAAAATAATAAATGGGTCAAACCCTATTTCAACCCAACCCAAATTTGTTTAGGCCAAACAAATTAGATAATGGGTTAATAATGGGTCATAACCAAACCCACACAATTTTTACTAAATTTTAATAGCTTTATTTGTTATTTTACAAGGTTTTAGTATCTAATAAAATTATTATTTTTTGAAATTATAACTATATATAACGTACTAAATCAAAAATCAAAAATATTTTAACAAGATTTCTCAAAAATCAATTAGAGTTTCATATCAACCCAATTTTTAATGGGTTGAGCTAACTAATGAGCAGGTCATTAACCAACCCAAACCTAAATGGGTTGGGTCGGATTGGGCGGTTTGGGTATGATTTTGCCACCCCTACCCATACAGAACAAAATTGAAGCATGAAACTTAAGCAATGGCAATAGGTCCATCACACTACCTACAAAGTATTTTGTAACAAGTAAAAAACCGAATTTATATCTAGTTACCTTCCTCACCAAACAAGTCAAACCCATAACCATTTAGCAAAAAGAGATTATTCAATATGGTAACAAGCATATACGACCAAAACCCATATGAGAGGACACAAATTCTTAGGGAGAGCACCTTAACACAGTAATTTAACACCTCCCCCTACTTGCATCAATCACCAGAGTTCTAGTACACAGCTACATTGGAACCCTAATAGACAAATCATGCCCGCATATAGTAATGGAAATACCCATTACCTCACCTAAGATGTGGTGGCACTAAACCAACTAGGACCTCAGAATCACAAGTCCCAGTTCCCCCTCTAAATGCCATTGGGAATACACGCATCCAGACACTTGAAGATAGAGTCAAAGAAGGTTATGTTTGATAAATTAACATCTCACGATCAAATCTCCAAATTGATAATGTGCACACATCTCGATGAAAAAGAAACCAGATTGGTGCATATCAGAGGAGATGCGGCACAACATAAACACACAGCTTAAGCTCCTTCAGAAGGCACATGCAGAGGATCCAATTAAACACATCAAGCAAACCATCAACACCAAAAAGCAGGATCAGTTTGATAAGCAATCAGCTAACAGCAACAACAGATCTACAAATATCAGCTACAACTTCACAAGTATAAGCATGAAGTCATGCACTGTATAGGTGTGTGCTAACTGCTATGTACTTGAAGAACACTTTCAACACCATAAAGTAAATAAAGACACTAGAACAAAGTATTTACTGATTGGGAAATTCAATATTATTTGTCCATTTTAAGATGAATAAAAAATTAAGTCAGCAAGATGTTTATGGTCAAACCACTACCCTTGGAACTCATTGAGATTTGATCTTATATTGAAATCTCTACTCGGATTTTCTTGTCCGCCTGGGCCAGTATTTGGGCCTTTTTCCGTTTTGGACCTTTGGCCCAATTTTTGCCGCCTTTGCACCTGTCCTAAACTAAATTTTGAAGTTTATTTCTCTGGGCTTTAAGCCCATCTTCCACCTGTCCTAAATTTTAACAAGATAATATAAAGGACAAATTACTTAACTACACTCCTTTACTTACCTTAATATCCATTTATCCCTACTTATTTCAAAATTTTCAAAAATCCCTTATTTACTTATGTATCCCGTGCACAACGCTATGTATCCCGCTATGTGAAATGTATCAAACGCTATGTATCCCGTGCACGACGCTATGTATCCTGTGCACAATGCTATGTATCCCACTATGTGGAATGTATCAAACCTAATGTATCCCGTGCACAACGCTATGTATCCCGCTATGTGGAATGTATAAAATCTAATGTATCCCGTGCACAACGCTATGTATCCCACAAACAATATTTTTAAGGGATTTTTGTTAAATAGAAAACTAGAAGGGATAGGATGTTATTTAGTACTTATAATATGTGGTTCCTATAATTTAAAATAACAAGGGTTTAGGCCCAAAAATAACAAAATACAACTTTCAAAAGAGGGGCTTTTTGGCCCAATTTCCTCGATCTTTTCGATTTGCAGCACTTTGTTGTGTATACTTAATGTGTACAATCTCCCGCAACCTGTACGTCTTTTTTCGGGACTTATTCTTCGATTTCTATGGCTAGATGACTTGATAAATGCAAGTTTGGGCCTCCTTGGCCCAATAGGAAAATGCAAGGAATGGAGATAGAGTCCATGAGGGCTCGAGGGGCAGGTTCATGCAAACAAAAGGGTAACAGAGAGTTAGGGTCGTTAACATCAATAGTTACATAAAAAAAGACAACCATGAACTATAAATTAATGCGAAAACAAGGTGCAAGGCGGAATGGCATCACTAAAAGGAATAAGAAGAAATTATGACGACCAAGCTTAAATAATAGGTTCAACTATAATGAGCTCATCTTAAGGTTGAGGCAAATAAAATTATAAACCAAGTCACTACCAATAAATCTTTAATGCCAAAAATTTAAAGAGCCAAAGTAGAATTAATAGACACTTATGAAATGCTGCTGGAGAACATCTCAAATAACACATTTATACCTACAACCTAACATGCTCAAATTGACCAAAACTAATAGACCATTTAAATTCACATGATAGGCAACTGTAAATAGTCATATTGAAAACACAAACTAAGAACTTAAGATTAGAATGGTGACATGAAATAAGAACTAATACAGAATTCCCACGACTTTAATGAGCATGGTTTAATCCTACGCTTTCAACATATTGCTACCCATTCATATGTAATCTAGGAGATAAATATAAGGGAATGAGTAGGAGGAAAATTAAAAAAAAAAGTGCACATTCTCGCAAGACATTTAGGACTTAATGCAGAATAGCTAGAAACCGCATAAATCTGGTCATTATGATTTGTCTACTGTCCAAATAAACTAATCGTTCAAAGCAAAATTCCATTCATTAATCAAAAGATAATCTCAGCTCAAGAACAAGGAGGACAGGAAGATGGAATAAGCAGACATGGATGAAAAGGTTCAGCCGTTTCAAAACTTTAAAACACTACCAGTGATGTTTGGGCTCGAGCTAGCATAATACCCATCTATAGACTAGATGCAGACAGAGTTGTGCTAATCTGAAATAAGCAGAGCTTCATATTAGCAATGATACGAGTAGAACGCTATAACATAGATTTTGAAACTATAAGTTTAGCATAGAGTTCAAACAAGCCACATAGCTAATAAATACACTCAGTAGTCATATCATAATATTAATGACCTATAACCATAGATGAGCAGTGAAAGGGTTAAAAAACTAAGTCCAAATCTACAGTTAAATAACATATTAATTGAAACTGAGGCGAAATTTAGAGGGATCTTTACCTCTATGCGGGTAGCGAACTAGAGAACAAACTGAATAAGGGTGAGCTTTTACCACCAAGACCCGACTCCGAGGATTCCGATGAACTCGTTGGGAGAAGAAAACAGAACCCAAACAACTCCATAATGATTTGTGGACTCTTTTGGTCTATTTTTGTCTCAAAGAAGTCTTTGTATTTCACTGATGCTTACTCAAAAATTTCTCCAACTTTTCTTCCTAATTTTCTCTAATATTTTCTCTCCCAATCCCTTTACAATGAATAAAGGGAGAGCATATATAGAACGGATTTTGGGCCGAAAGAAAAAGGGGGAAAACGGATTAAATTTTTTTTTCTTTTTTGGGTAAGAATAGGGTCCATTTCGAATTCAAAGCTCCCAAAACCTTTCACCATTTTAGGAAACACCCTTTTTCTGAAATTTTCGCCCCATTCCGGAAGAGGAAAGGGGAGAAAACGCGTGCTTGTTTTTCTCCTGCTGCAATTGTATGATGGAGATGGACGTTGGAGGAAGAGGACAAAAGAAATAGATGTCCGCTGTTGCACGCGAGCAAACGTGAACTCGCCGTCTGTTTGCCGTGTATCTTGACGTCTCTGTCTCGTCGGTCTTCTGGGAATTGTGTGCGCTGTTCTGGGTTTCTTTGAAATAAGGAACGGAAAAGTGGGCTGGGTCGGGGGGTTAATTTGTGGGCTGCTGGAAGGAAATAAAACAAAAAGGGAATTGTTGGAAGTTTGGAATGGAACGTATTGCTGATGTATGTTGTTGTATTGTATGGATTTCTTTGGTATTGGGCTGGGAATTAAGTAACGGGCTGTTTGGAATCAAATTAGGCTGAAAATATGGCCCAATTTTTGGTCTTAAAGAATTGGGAGGCTAGGATAGCAAGTGGCTAATTTTGCCATTGCCAAATTCGAAACTTAAGCTAAATTTAGCTAATGAATTAAAATTAATCAATTAACAGGCTTCTTAAATTCAACGAAATAAAATAATTAACTTGATTATAAAATAATTAATTTAATTACAAACTAATTAACTCAAAATTATAACTATCATTTAAACTAAACTAAATTAGTAGAATAGTTAACTAAAATTAAAATATTTTGAGATGATTTTTGAAATGTTTATAAAATATACTAATTATATGCAAAATTATATAAAACATATATATTACTTTTTAAAGGGCAATTTGGTAAACATTTCAAAGTCTTCATTTATTTCTTAAACTTCATGCCCGGTCAAATGTTGCCACATAAAATGGAATGGAGGGAGTAATTATTTCAAATTATTTGGGATTTAAGAAGCTCGGAAATTAATATATATCGGGGAGGTTCAAAATTCGGTGTCAACAACTGTCAAGCCAAAGGCATAAACCTAGTGCGACTTCAGTAATTCAGGAGTTTCTTATCCTTACCGATCATGAGCATCCTGAACATTTGTATAGAAAATGTAATTTGTCACCAGCAACAAAAATACAACAGCAAAGCTAAAACAGCACCAACAGCTGCTGCATCTGCTTGCATTCAACCAACAAACAGTAGTATGTCACCAGCAACAAATTATAAGCAGCCAAGTTAAAACAGCATCTACAGCTGCTGCATCTCCTTGCCACACAGCGAAGAAACAGTAGTTTGTGAACGGCAACAAAATTACAACCAACAGCAAATATAACAGCATCAACAGCTGCTGCATCGTCTTGTGATTCAGCCACATTGACTTTTCACGGACCCAACTATAGAAGGCCAATAATTCCCATCATAAGTAAATTACAAACAAGGTATACCATCACAATATACCATGCAAGTATATTTTGAATCAGAAAAGCAATAAGAAACAAAAAAAGCCAGAAAGAAAATCCACAGAAGCGTAATTATAAACCAACAGTAGAAATCTTAATATCACAACACCATTCCATAATACCAGAATGCAGAGGTAACATCAAAAGAAGTTCTGGTTAAGTACAACAAAAAGAAGTTAAACCTTATAAATAAGTCTGGCCAACCAGTTCTAGCAAGCAGAATACAGATGAAAGGATCATTCACTTGGGAATGTCCTGATACGCAGCATCGACCAAAGCCAGATTACAACTGTGGCCTCCTCCCTTGCTCCTTAATCCTGCAAAATAAAATAATGTTTTTTCATCAAGTTTATACTACAAAAAAACAGCATATGACAGCCACAACTTACATCAGCATCAGAACGTGGCAAGGGGCTGCGGGAACCAGCACGTCTACCCCGCGGTGATATACTCTTTGGAGTTGGAGACCGGTCCTTGTGATTACGTCCATCCGGACTAGCATCCCTAGGAGGAGTTATTCTTCGTGGAGAAGGGCTCCTTCGAGGACTGGGGCTACGGCGAGCAGGGGAGGCACTTCTATATAAAATGAAAAGTTAGAGAGCTTATAAAAATAGTTCTCCATGGGGGAAGAAAGATGAGAAGCAAAATATTAATAAGAAAAGGTCTACCTTCCATGAGACCGACTTCGGCTGCGCCTGTCCTCATCATATTTACCTCTCCCACGACCTTTGTGGTAATCAGGGCTGCGGCTTCTGCTCCGATGACGGTTATCTCTGTCTCTTCCACGGTACTGATCACGGTCATACCTTCCCTTACTTCTACTTCTACTTCTACTTCGGCTTCTCCTTCTAGAATCCTTGTCCCTATGATCACGATGCCTAAGATAAACAAACAAAAAAGGGTGAAGATCAGATTGTGGATACAACTCTTCAACCTCTCTTAGCTAAAAGCAAAATGGCAATCATTCAACTCAAGTACCACACAAAAGGGGAAGCAAGATTATGTGCATACTTCCACCTTGTTTTGGAGAGGAATTGGTTATAGAAGAAGAATATAAACAAAGGGATGACAAGGAAGAGTTAAGAGATTATTCATTTTAAAACCCGTATCCATTCTAAACCAAAATATGCTTATCCACAAAAGCTCAAACATTTATGCCTTGATGGGATCACCACATTCCACACGCACAAAAAGTTTTGAAGTTATAGCTTGTTCTGTACACAATCCCAAGCCAGAAAACTGATATTAGTATCCAGTCGGGCAGTAGATGATGATGCTAGACATATAAAGGCACCTCCATCTAATCAAACTGAAACATGTTCGTGAACCTACTCAGTTGTTTTGAAATGTTGGCAATCTAAATTGCTTTAACTAATTAAAAACAAATGTTTTCATCCATTTAATCACTAATGGCAGGAAACAAGTAAAATCACAACATTATTGTTATCATAAACATTAATGGCTCAAAGTAAGATAACAATGTTACTGATTTCCCTAATTCCCCCTCACTCAGTTTACCACATTGAGATGGTTGCTACACACTGCAGAGGAATTGAAAGCATGAAGACCAAATAACGTCAGTATCAACTCAATCAATCAATTCAATCAGAGGAAAAATCTTAGCCAAAAAAAGAAGCTTAACAAATCTGCCAATTTATCAAGGGCAAGTTCCATTACAACAGCTGATGAAGAGAGATAGTTTACTAAGTAGGTGTTTGGCCATGAAAACTAAATATTATTCACTTTATTTGAATTTTTAAAGTTGGAGTCGTGTTTGACCATACTTTTTACAAAGAATATTCGAATTTGGATACACTTTTTCTAAATATGAATTAGAGCCTGTTTGGATTGGCTTATTTTAAGTGCTTTTTCAAGCCAAAATAGCTTTGAAGCACGTTTGGAGTGTTTGGAAAACTTCAAAAAATGCTTATAAGCACTTGGTTTTAAGCTAAAATGATAAAATAAGCCACTTATAAGTCAAAAGATAATCCATACAGGCTCTAAATTAGTTATTTTACTTGTAATTTGATCATTAGTATAATACTGAATTCATGTATGCCATATTATGCTTTTTCATAGAGTATGTGCTTCAAAGAAAAATAAAATCTTGTACATGGACCCACTCAACAAATATTTGTGTAAATTTCCCACTTCACAAGCAAGATGCAAATAGTTCCAATATTGTCTTCTTTTTTCCAGTTTTCCAGCGCAAAAGATGAAAAACTACCGCACCACTGTTAACTTTTATAAAATAAGAATGTGAAATTCTTATCATCTGGTACATGCAAATCAATACTTAGGGTGACAATAGAAGCAAAGGGTGTTTTAACCCAATTAGGGTGAGTACAGAAACAAGCATTTTCTTGATCAGTTACTCCTATCTAGCTGATTGAGAGGGAGAGGGCACCTAGAACGGACAGATTTCCTTTTCCAGGCTCCAAAGTTCATTATATGATAATTAATTTTTTACTTCTACAACTTGAATGAATAGAATTTGAGAATTGGTGACATGGACAGTTGTGAAGTTATGTGTGTGTGTAAATATTAAAAAATCAAATTTATTACAAGATCATGTCTTAAATTCCCTATCTTCTTTTATGACCACGCAAAGCACGGGTAAATTGATTAGTGAACAAACAAATTGTGTGCTTTAAAAGAAGCGGTGCACTTCACTTCTTTTCACTCATAAAAACATCGCCGTTGATGTAGAAAGGATGTCTGATAAAAAATTCACATGAATTTCCCTATAGGAAATATCCCCAATGTTTGATGATGACAAAATCAACAAAGATAATGACCAAGATTACACTAAAACAAACAATTATATTCTAATGGAAATCTCAATATCCATGATAACACTTTAAGTGGCATAATTAAATTAAGCTCTTACCTTGGTTTAGGACTGCGGCTTCTTGACCTCCCTTTTGTCCTTTGTACAGGCTCCAAAATTCTACCTTTGTCACTGATCACAAAAACAATCCTAGTCTATCAGACATGGTTTTACTCCCACAAACAAAAGGTTAGTACAACTTAGTTTATAGGATAAAGATGCACCTAAAAAATACATGTTGGTTTATAGGATAGAGATGCACCTAAAAATACACGAATGAAAATCACAACTTTAAACAAGGAAATCTCCGCAACTTAATGAATACTTGCATCAAACAAAACTTACATTCTCTCAGCATTTGGGCCGTACTTCGCAAATCGAACCATGATTTCCCGACCATCTACAACTCTTCCTGTGACCAAATATCAGTGTGAACAACAGCAACATAGGCTACCATCCAAATATTAGTGTGATCACTTACCATCAAGCTTTTCCACTGCCTTTTGAGCCTCATCCTGATACTTGTAGCGCACAAATGCAAAACCCCTAGAATCTCCAGTCCTAAAGCACCAAATAAACATTGTACCCGTCAAAGACTAGAGATATGGCTACATCTTTGTCTATTTCCACATCAAGATAACACCAAGACATCATAAATACATCTCAGTTCATAAGTAATGTAAGATAATCAGAAGTAACACTTGAAAAGGAGAAACCATTTCCTTCCCACTCCATTTCTTTATATAATGGTAACGAATACCTGCATCCTTCCACCTAACAGTGCAGGTACCGACTAAAGCCGCTCACCAAGGGGAAGGCAAGTAGGAAGAAATAACACAACTTAAAATAATAATTTGAATTATGTATTATATTACAACAACATAACTAGTATTATCCCACAAGTAGAGTCTAGAGAGACTAGGATATACGCAGGCCTTACCCCTACCTTTGTGTGGTAAGGAGGCTGTTTTCAAGAATTATGCATTATATTAATGGTCATCAAATAGTATATCAGGATAATGTTTGAAAAGTCTGTTTGATAGAGAATATATCAAATGAATTTATATTTTCAAAAGTTGCAACACATACAAAACTCAGACTCGTCAAAGTTATAAGTAAATTACATGGTGATATTATTAGTTTAATGATGTCGAACAATTTAGATCGTCCTGGAATAAAATGTGTCATATAGGCATCAAATAACGAAGTTGGTGGAGAAAAAGTAACACAGTAATCAAAAAAAAAAAAACATCACAAATACACTTATGCAAACAATAAGTGTACTGAAAAAGCCAAAGAGACTTCCGTAAACACGGCCAAATATACAGTACTAATACTATAACATTACTTAGCTTCTGCAAAAAAAAAAGAGGTATGAGAGAAAAGAACCTTCGGTCTCTAGGGATAAAGACATCGACTACTTTTCCATACTTATCGAATAGAGGAAACAAGTCATCAGCAGTGGTACCTGTACAGGGAAACAGTAATGGACTATCAGATTCAACAACTTTGCTAGAAAAGAAGAAAAAAATTGCTAAAAATAGGGAAAGAGAACAGATAATTACGAAAAGTAACGTTGAGAACGAGCAGAGAGTAGGTGTCTTTGATGTCCGGTGGGCCTGATCTACCGAAGTGAGACATCGCCGTTCGCCGGAGTGAAGACTGATAAGGTTGATGAATGGTTAGGGTTTGAGCTATATGGATGCTTGTAGAAGGAAGCCAATGTTGTATATTTGGTACTTTATACCAAATTGCCCTCGATATATTTGCAAAGGTTCAGTTTATGCCTCCTATTTGGAGAAAATGATAATAATAGTCCCATGTTTTTGGATTGATCTAAATTGGTCTTTGAAATATAAATATGAGCAGTTTTAGTCCTTTAACTAGTGTACCAAAGCACTTTTTAGTCTCTGCTATATTTTCATAAATAAAAAATTATTACTAAAATATAATGATAGGTAATTTTACCACATTAATTCTTAACACTTGAAACTACCAATTAATGAATTAGGTTTCTTAGAAAGAGGAAAAAGATGAATAGCGAAATTGTGTTTCTTGATTATTGATTTTGTAATTCTAATGGCATCAATAATTTAATAATACATAAATTGCCCTTTAACTTAGCTTTATTTCATATTTTTGCCCCTAATTTTGGATGTGCACAATTAGACACTTAAACTTGTATGAATAAATAGATACATTAGTTTTATTGGCACAATACACGTAGGACACAAATTGCTATGTAGAATGTCATGTAGGACGTGTGTGTCTATTAGTTCAAATTTATACAAGTTTAAGTGTCTACTTGTGCACACCCAAAGTTGGAGAGCATAAATGTGAAATGAGATCAAGTTAAAAGGCAAATGAGATGAACTATTGCCGCAAAAGAGAGAGATTTGGGAGTTTGGTCATGAGATGAATTATTGCCGCAAAAAATGTTTAGCGTCGATTGAGTTAACTCAGAGTCATTAAAGCCTTTAGCAACATTTATAGAGTGTTGGTTATTAATATCAATATTATATATGTATCGCTAAAAAATTCTGGAAAATCCTTTGTTTCTTGTTCTTTTCCCATCATTTTCACATGTCATATTTAGATTTGACACCTTTATTAGAAAAATAATTATTGGCATGACTATTTTACCATACTACTTCTATTAATTGACGTTTAGTATTAGGTCTGGAAAATAATTTGGGTAATAAGCAATTAATATGAAGAGTAAAACATGGAAAAAAATAATTGTTTTTTTTTAATATGTTAAAAGCAGTGTTTAAAAGGTGGGGGCGCGAGGCGAAACGTTTTATACAGTACGGGGCGAGGTATAAGCTACATAAGTCTCATGGATCTACTAAGCGTACATCTCATGTATATTCAATTTCATAATTTTTTTACTAAGAAAATAAGCAAAAAATAAAACATTCAATGATTTTACAAATAAATTTTAATAACTAACTAATAATACTGAAACAAATATTATAATTAATATTTGAGAAAGGTATTAATAACCAATAATATAGAGAGAGAAAATAGTAATATATTACCATTTGAGAAAGGTAACAACTAACAACACAAAAATTGATAATTGCCAAAATAATCTTTAAAATGAAATGACATAATACATAAACATAACCATTAACTTGGCTTCAACGGACAACTATGCCCTCCAACTTTGAATGTGCACAAGTAAGCACTTAAACTTGTATAAAATTGAACAAATAGACGCACGTGTCCTACATGACATAATACACGTAGAACACAAAATTGTAATGTAGGGTGCCGTGTAGGATAAATGTGTTTATTTGTTCAATTTTATACAAATTTAAATGTTTATTTGTGAATACCCAAAGTTAAAGGTTATAGTTGTCAGCTGACGCCAAGTTAAGTGTCATGTTTATGTATTATGTCAAATGAAATCATTAGCTTCCTTCACATTTACTAGTCCTTCCCATCCTCAATTAATATTTGCAGTGATTATTGTTTATGTATTTTTAAAGAAGATTTTTTTTTATAAAAAAAAAGTAAGAGTAATGACAAAAACTGAATAAAGTTATCTCAAGAACATATATAGTGCTACAAAAAGTTATATTCATATGGATTTCAGACACGATTAACTAAAAAATTATTTATATCAATGTCATTTTCTATAAGAGTTTATTTATATATTTTAGGAAAAACCACTATAACTTGAAAAAAACATGATAACATAAAACTATCATTACACCTATAATAATAATAATAAAAATATGTTTTAAAGCAAAATAATAATTAAAAAAAAAATTTAACGCCTGAGGTGTACGTTATTACACTCGGGACTTGTGCCCCATATTCTAGGATTTATGCCCTATGAATCTACGCCTTCAATTTGTGCCTTAGAGCATTTTTTGGTATGTCCCGCCCAGAGACTCACCCCAAAAACATTTTTGAAAACACTAGTTAAAAGTGACAAGTAAAAATGAAAATCTATTTTAGAATAATCGATAAGTAAAAGTAAACAAAGAGAAGTATTTAGACATATATAACATTGGCATAATATCTAAATATGTCATTTAATTTGGTTTCAGTTGACGTTATATGTCATTTAAAGGTCATAATTGTCAGCTAACGCCAAGTTAAGTGTCATATTTAGATATTATGCCAAATGAAATCATTAGCTTCCTTCACATTTACTAGTCCTTCCCATCCTCAATTAATATATGCAGTGATTATTGTTTATGTATTTTTAAAGAAGATTTTTTTATAAAAAAAAATGTAAGAGTAATGATAAAAAATAATAAAGTTATCTCAAAAACATATATAGTGCTACAAAAGTTATATTCCTATGGATTTCAGACACAATTAACTAAAAAATTATTTATATCAATGTCATTTTCTATAAGAGTTTATTTATATATTTTAGAAAAAACCACTACAACTTGAAAAAAACATGATAACATAATAATAAAAATATGTTTTAAAGCAAAGTAATAATAATAAAAAAAAGTTAACGCCTAAGGTGTACGTTATTACTCTCGGGACTTATGCCCCAAATTCTAGAATTTACGCCCTATGAATCTATGACTTCAATTTGTGCCCTAGAACATTTTTTGGTATGTCCCGCCCCGAGATTCACCCCAAAAACATTTTTGAAAACACTGGTTAAAAGTGACAAGTAAAAATGAAAATCTATTTTAGAATAATCGATAAGTAAAAGTAAACAAAGAGAAGTATTTAGACATATATAACATTGGCATAATATATAAATATGTCATTTAACTTGGTTTCAGTTGACGTTTATGTCCTCCAACTTTGAGTGTGCACAAGTAGACAGTTAAATTTGTATAAAATTGAACAAGTAGACGCACGTGTCCTATGTGGCATAATACACTTAGGATGCCATGTAGGACACATAATCACCATGTAGAACATTATGTAGGACAAATGTGTCTATTTATTCAATTTTATACATGTTTAAATGTCTACTTGTGCACACAAAAAATTAAGGATCATAGTTGACCACTGAAGTCAAATTAAGCATCATGTCTACTTTATTGAATGGGTAAAATAGTCATTCAATATTTAAGAGATAATTTGGTAATTGTGCTTTTCAATTTAGGGTTTTCCACTTTTAAAATGGTATTACAGGATGATACTATGATTTAAAGGTCAAAATGCGAATTTGACACATGATTTTGGTAGGTACCGTTGAGTCCCCAAAATAACCTTTTAAAATACAAAATAACCTTTTAAAATAAAGATCTAGGTCAAGAGGGCAACAACAACACTTAGATGTAACATGACTCTCAAAGAAAGCAGACACAGGAATGTTAATACTATTCTACGATTTTTTAGTGTTAATTACTTTAGGTACTTTGTCAAGCACATATTGCATTTATATTAAACCACAAGATAAGTATTTACAAACGTTTATTTATCATTTAGTAGATAGTTAACTGGTAATTTGTATTTTTCACTTTAATTAACTGTTAAAGTTATATTACTTGACTTGGTGTAAACACCTATTGGGACAAGCATTTACAGTTAGCTGGATACAAAATTTCCCGGGAATTCGCTTTGCTACCTCATTCCAAAGAGCTCATAACGAGTGGGTGCTTGATCTCGGGTTTTTAATGATTGTGATGCTACATTCTCATCTTTACCCCCCACCCCGTAGTTCCTATGCCTCTATCGCACTCCCATTATATTTGTCTAAATTAGATATAAATACTTTTTGTTTACGTACTGAAGTCTGAACATGAGAAAATAAATAAGAAACCACTTAATTTCCGAAAATGGAACAGAGACCCTGCGTGTTTGACTGTTTCTTCTTGAAATAATTCCAGAGTACATGGCCCACGATAGTACTCTTGAGTCTTGACAGTCATGTACATATTAGAAGACTAGTGAATAATTCCAAGTCTTTCTAACTCTACCCGTAATTTACAAGCTGAGAACTAAATGCCATTGACTTACAAAGACTTAGTTATACTTCATTACAATATAAATACAACTACAACCCTGCACAACTTCATCACAAACCAAAAACAATCTTTTAATTATTAGCAATGATGATAGTTCCCACAATTTTTAATTTCCTTCAGTTTTTTACCATCTTATATTTTTTCACAGTTACATTTGCTACCACTGAGGAAACAACTGCTCTTCTAAAATGGAAAGCAACTTTCCAAAACCAGAACAATTCCTTATTGGCTTCGTGGACGCTAAGTGGTCCTGCTGGTACCAACAGAATTGGAGCGGCGAGTTCTAATGCGTGTAAGGACTGGTATGGAGTTACATGTTCTAATGGTAGGGTAAACAAGTTGAATATGACAAATGCTGGTATCATTGGCACACTCTATGATTTTCCATTTTCATCGCTCCCTTTTCTTGATTATCTTGATCTTAGCAAGAACCAACTCTCTGGCACCATCCCACCTGAAATAGGAAAGCTCACTAATCTTTTCTATCTTGACTTGTCCATCAATAAGATTTCGGGCACAATTCCACCACAAATCAGCTTATTAACAAAGCTTGAGAGCCTCCACATCTTTAACAGCCAATTAAATGGTTCCATTCCGGAGGAAATAGGTCACCTAAGGTCTCTTACTGAGCTAGATTTGAGTTCTAACATTCTTAATGGTTCTATTCCTGTTTCTTTGGGGAATTTGAACAACTTGTCTGTTTTGAGTCTGTATGAGAACCATCTTTCTGGTTCCATTCCAGCAGAAATAGGAAAACTTGTCAATCTCGTTCAACTTTTTCTTGATTCAAACAATTTAACTGGTCATATTCCTCCAGAAATCGGAAAACTTGTCAATCTCGTTCAAGTTTATCTTGATTCAAACCAATTAACTGGCCATATTCCTTCCGAAACAGGGAAGATGAAGTCACTTGAGGAGTTGAGCATAAACACAAACAATTTTTCTGGTCCAATTCCCAAAACTATAGGAGAATTAACTGAGCTCCAACTCTTGTACCTTCATACCAACCAACTTTCTGGTCCCATTCCTAGTGAATTGGGGAATCTGAAAAAACTGAATGATCTGCAGTTATCCACTAATCAACTTTCTGGTCCAATTCCCAATTCTTTCGGCAATTTGAGAAACTTGAAAATTTTGTTTCTCCGTAACAACAAACTTTCTGGTTCTATTCCAAAAGAACTTGCATATTTGGACAACTTGGTTGTGATGGAAATGGATGAAAATCAGTTTTCAGGCCATTTGCCTGAGAATCTTTGCCAAGGTGGGAAACTTGTGAACTTCACGGTGAATAGTAACAAGCTGACAGGGCCAATACCAAGAAGCTTGAGCAACTGCTCAAGTTTCAAAAGGGTTCGCTTTGATAACAACAGTTTTACTGGGAATTTATCTGAAGCTTTTGGTATCTATCCGGAGCTGCAGTTCATTAATTTGAGTGAGAATGATTTTCATGGCGAACTCAGCAGCAACTGGGGGAAATTCAAGAATTTGACTGATCTTCGGATAGCCAGAAATAGAATTGGTGGTAGCATACCACCAGAGATTGGAAACCTCAAAGGGCTTCAAGGACTAGATCTTTCATCCAATCATTTGGTTGGCAAGATTCCTAGGGAATTTGGAAAATTGACCTCTCTGGTTAATCTTCTTTTGCAAAACAACCAAATTTCTGGCAATATTCCTATGGAACTTGGGTCATTGACAAAGTTAAATTACCTTGATCTATCAGACAATAGATTGAATGGTTCGATCCCAACGTTTATAGGAGATTACCAGAACCTGTTTCACTTGAACCTGAGTTATAACAAGTTTGGCCAGAAAATTCCGAAGGAGATAGGGAGGATAACTCATCTTAGTGTACTTGATTTGAGCTATAATCTTCTTGATGGAGAAATACCTGCTCAGTTAGCTAGTTTGCTGGACTTGGCAAACTTGAATCTTTCCCACAACAGCCTTTCTGGCCACATTCCTGAAAATTTTGAAAGTTTGACTGGTTTGCAGGATGTTGTCTTGTCATACAATGAGTTGGAAGGTCCAATCCCTAATAATAAAGCTTTCATGAATGCCTCATTAGAAGGTAATAAAGGTCTTTGCGGTAATGTAACAGGTTTCCTGCCATGCAAAATGCCATCTTCTATGATGAAGAAGCACTCAATGGCGAAAGGACTTAAACTCATCCTCATTACTGTACTTCCTATTCTGGGAGCATTAGTGCTTCTTTGTGCTTTCGCTGGTGCTCTCTTTATGCGTGACCAAAGAAGAAGAGTTGGAGACGTTGAAAGACGAGATTCCATTGACAAAGATGATGGTCTGCTTTCAATATCCTCATTACATGGAAGTTCATTATACTGGGATATCTTAAAAGCCACAGAGGAGTTTGATGCAACATTTTGCATTGGGAAAGGAGGGTTCGGAAGCGTTTACAAGGTAAATCTTCCATCATTGGGAAATGTAGCTGTGAAGCGATTTCATTCTTCATTTGAGATTAAGCATCGCAAGAGCTTCATGAATGAGGTAAGGGCATTGACAGGGATTAAGCATCGGAACATTGTGAGACTCTATGGCTTTTGTTCGAATGCACAACACTCGTTCTTGGTTTACGAGTATGTGGAGAAGGGGAGTTTGTCTAGTATTTTGAGCAACGAAGTAGAGTCCAAGAAATTGGATTGGCTTACAAGGGTGAATATCATCAAAGGTGTTGCTTATGCTTTATCCTACATGCACCACGATTGCTCACCCCCGATTGTTCATCGGGACATATCAGGCAGTAATGTTTTGCTTGACTCCGAGTTTGAAGCTCGTGTTTCTGATTTTGGCATAGCTAAGATTCTCAAGCCAGACTCATCCAATTGTACTGCACTTGCAGGCACATATGGCTATGTAGCACCAGGTAAGATCTAACTTCTTATCCGTTTTTTTAGTTCATGAACTATATCTGCACACTCTATATTGTTTCTATCTCATTTGGAACTTTATTGTTTCAGAGCTTGCCTATACAATGAAGGTTACGGAAATGTGTGACGTCTACAGCTTTGGATTATTAGCATTGGAGGTAATCAAAGGGAAGCATCTTGGGGAATACCTTACTCTTCTAACAAATTCATCAACAAGAGATGTGCAGCTAAGCGATTTGCTAGATGAACGCCTTCCACATCCTGAGGATGAAGTAAAAGAGTTTTTGGTTTTCATTGTCAAGCTAGCAATCTCGTGTTTGGTTGAAAATCCAAAATCAAGGCCAACAATGCACTTCATCTCTCATATGTTATCAATGGATCCACCCAATCATCAGATTCCATGAAAGTGAGATTCCTCAAAATGTAAGGTGCCCTGGTATGGAAAAGATTATGCTCAGCACGAAGTGGTTGTGAAGTAACAAGTATGTTGATCAGAACTTTCACAGCAAAATATTATTAAGATTAGCCTTTCTGTATTGTTGAGTTGCTTATATAGATTACTTATTTCAATCTGAAGGTTTCTGAGCCTTTGTACTAGAATATATACAAATTACAGTATACTATATACTGATGTTAAGTAATAAAAGCAAGTTCCATGTTCGTTAAGTACTACTGATGTTATTTTTATTTTTAACTCGTGAAAAATCTTGAACTGTGAATGCTTCTATAATTTGAAACGCACTGTAAGGCATGTCAAAAAGATGATATCTTAAAGATGAAAATAGAGAGGATTATGTATCAAACAAAACATATCATTGAACATTGTATGCATAGATTCCTCTTTTCAAACAAGCTACTAGAAATATTTGCTTCAGTTCATAGAGAATCAAATTCTTTGTTGTTTTCGTCTCGAGTGGATTCAAGAATTCACAAATTGCAGTACTTTAGGAAAGAGACTAAATTCATCCCGTCATTGTTTTTTTTTTCTTATGTGCAAGTAGAGTTCTGCTAATAGATATGTATCTCTATAATACACTGAAACCCAAACCCAAACCCAATGACATTTAGAATTTTTAGCATTCCTCAAGAACATGAATGTATCTAACCAACAAAAGATAATTGTACTAATTTTTGTTGAGTAGGGTAATCAGAACATTTAAGCAAGATATAGGGATACAAAGTGTTGATTCACTATATCGACAGTAAAATTTACTATACCTTAATCTCAAGTTAGTTGAGGTCGATCGGCTCCTATTTGTATCCTTCCATTTAGATAAACAATCCAACTTTCTAATAATTTGCGTCCATCATATTGATATCACATCCATTTCCACAACCGTCGTTGCCAAGTCAAGCTACTTTGTGAAGACAAACATCAATCTCAGCTAAAGAGATGAAGATCATGTGGTTTAGTTGGTCGATTTAGTTGTTGGGATTAAGTCAAAATTAGTTAGAGTTAAAAAGTTGTTAAGTTGTTTAAATAAGTTCAAATAAGTAATGTGGTTTAGTTGGTGGATTTAGTTGTTGGAATTAAGTCAAAACTAGTTAGAGTTAAAAAGTTGTTAAGCTGTTTAAATAATTTCAAATAAATAATGTGGGTTAGTTGGTGAATTTAGTTGTTGGAATTAAGTCAAAACTAGTTAGAGTTAAAAAGTTGTTTCAATAAGTTCAAATAAATAATGTGGTTTAGTTGGTGGATTTTGTTGGTGGAATTAGTTCAAATAAAGTTTAATTAACCCCTAGTAGTTTTACTCATTATTTGAAATATTTTGGTTTAGTTGGCAGAAATAATTCAAAACTAGTTAGAGTTAATGTTATTTAGTTGTTGAAATTAAAATTTATCATTATTGAACTGACAGACCGCTTACACAAGAAGAAAATGAGAATCTTTGGCAACAGAGTGCAGGTGAACCGATTATAGGTTCAATCTACGGCTTAACAAAAAAGGCGTATCAGAAGAAAAAGTCTTGGTATTGTGGTTCATCATCCTCAAGCTTCGATGGTGGGGATAGAGAGACAATATCTGCAATGGAGGGTAAGATATCTTATCCTAATGTCGAGCTTGCTGTTGTAGCCGACAGAGAGAAGAAGAGGGAAGAAAGGAGAGTGAGGGTGATGAGGAGTAGTTGTATCTATTTGACATTTTAGACTTCTATATTTTTGGAATTGTTTGATCCTATTTTAGTTTATTTTGAAGTTGGATGGAGTTTATTTTGAAGTTGGATGAAGTTTAAAAATACCAACCTCCAGAGGTTGGAATTTAAAAATTAAAATTAAAATATACCGACTTCCAGAGGTCGAAAATATTAAAAATTAAAAATTAACAAATATCGACCTCCAAATGTCGGTATTTCAAAATATGAGATATAAATATTCTGACATTCAGAAGACGGAAATAATAAAAATAAAAAATAAACAAATATATAAAAGTGACCTCAGGAAGTTGGAAAATAAATAATGAATTTTCCGACCTAAAATTAAAACTGACCTCGAGAGGTCAGTAAATACCAATCTCCAGAGGTCGGTATTGAATAGCGACCAAGCTTTTTCTGACCTAAGCTGTGAAGTCGGTATTTGATCGGTATTTCAGGGAATACCCGACCTCTGAAAGTCGATACTTGTAGGTCGATATTCATTGTTTCTTTAGTAGTGAGATTGCTTCTTCTCTTGGCCACTTGATTGGACCCTCTGGTTCACCCCACTAAGTATCAAAGCAAAAAGCTGCATTCTCTGATGTTAAGAACTTGCCACAAAAGCAGCATCACATTGATAACAGTCTAATAACAACATCTTTTTGAAGTTGATCAAACCACATTTCACTGTTAGATATTGCTGATCCCTATTTTCTGCAACCAGTTAAAATCCTTTAGCGTAGGGTGGTTCAATAGGGTAATAAGGCTCGTGATTTATGAATTATTTTATGAATTTATGAATTGTTTAGCATATGAAGAAGCAGAAACAAAAAATGACAGGCAGAGTGTCGAAGCTATTGACTGTGCTAAACAACACATGATGAGAAGAAAAGCACAATACAGGCAGAAATATGGATGCTACTTCATTTACCTTGTTATTATACAACTAGCAGCCATTGATGCAATATCGATAGCGAAGTAAACCCTAATTCTAAGAAATAAGAAAAAAGAGATAGAAGATAGACACACGTAAGGAACTAATTGACAATTATAACTATAGAAAGCTAAAGCCTTCAATTAAGATTCCAAAAACGAGCACCAAATCGGCAATGAAATCCGAGTCCGGAGCCTAAAGGGCAAAAAAAATTGTCAAAAATTTCAAAATGGCACATTAAATTTTTTTAAAACCAAAAGGGCAAAATCACTCCTGACGAAGCGATTTCCCTCTGACACAAAATGAAAAATCGCTGCCCTAGCAGCGATTTTGTATTTTTTTTTTTGTTTTTATTAAAATGGCTGCGATTTTAAGTCAGAATTTTTTTTTTCCTTACACATCGCTGCAGGGGCAGAGTTTTTCATGCCTAGTGCTATTATTTTCATGCCTATTGCTAATTATTAATAATATAAAAATGATAAACAAGACGGACAATATACTCAATAAAATTGTTGAAGCATGAGGAAAATTGAATTATATATCATAAATAATAATAAAAGAAAATTAAATTAAATAAAAACTTTTTAAAAAAAAATTCTTAACCAAAATCGCTGACAAAAGTTGTCGTACGATTTTCAGGAGCGATTTTCTTCTGACAAAAGTTGTCGTACGTTAAAAAAAATAAAAATCGCTGCTAAGATCGCCTGCATTAGCAGCGATTTTCTCAAAAAAAAAATCTTTTTTTCTTGATTTTGGTTAAGAATTTAAAAAAAAAAAGTTTTTTATTTAATTTAATATTCTTTTATTATTATTTATGATATATAATTCAATTTTCCTCATGCTTCAACAATTTTATTGAGTATATTGTCCGTCTTGTTTATCATTTTTATATTATTAATAATTAACAATAGGCATGAAAATAATAGCACTAGGCATGAAAAACGCTGCCCCTGCAGCGATGTGTAAGGAAAAAAAAATCTGACTTAAAATCGCAGCCATTTTAATAAAAAAAAAAATTTACAAAATTGCTGCTAGGGCAGCGATTTTTCATTTTGTGTCAGAGGGAAATCGCTTCGTCAGGAGCGATTTTGCCCTTTGGGTTTTAAAAAAATTTGATGTGCCCTTTTGGAATTTTTGACAATTTTTTTTGCCCTTTGGCTCCGGACTCAATGAAATCCTCAAGCAAGCAATCCCACTCTCGAGTTGAACAAGTAGAAACATGTGTGTACTTGTTCAATTTTATACTAGTTTAAGTGTCTATTCATGTCTACCTAAAGTTAGAGGATATAGATATTAGCTATAGTCAAATTAACGGACATATTTGTGTATTATGCTAATTCTAGATGCAAAGTTAAATGTTGGACAACCCTTCATTCTCAAACTCTCTTGAACAGAGACCTCTGCAGTTCCAACATAATTAAGCCGTTGAAATTTTCTACAATCTAACTTGTTTTCGGAAATGCTTTCTTTTCATAAGAAGATTCACTACCAAAAATAACAGTGAATATCGACCTAAAAATTATCAACCTCAAATGGACGTTGGTAATTTTCGATCTCCGGACGTTGGTATTATTAAAAAGAATAAAAATAAAAAAACTTGAGAAAACCGACTACAAGTGGTTGGTTTTTTATGCAAAATAAAGCGGGAAAATCAAATTTCGACCTCTAAAATTTAAATAACAGTCAAAACAAAAATGATTTTCAAACTAACAATACAATCCAATAAAATCGGTAACCACCATTCAAACAAGGAATAATAGTGATTCATTACAATATTTATACAACTATACCCTGCACAACTTCATCACAAAACCAAAAACAATCAATCATTTAGCCTTGATGATGGTTCCCACAATATTTTATATCCTTCCCTTCTTATATCTTTTCATAGTTATAACTTTTGCTTCCACTGAGGAAGCAACTGCTCTTCTTAAATGGAAAGCAACATTCCTAAACCAGAACAATTCCTTACAGGCTTCATGGACACTAAGTAGTCCTGCTGGTACCAAGAATTCTTCCAGAATTGGAGCGACGAGTTCTGATGCATGCAGGGGCTGGTATGGAGTTGTATGCGTTAATGGTCGGGTTAACAGGTTGAATATTACAAATGCTAGTGTCATTGGCACACTGTATGATTTTCCATTTTCATCACTCCCTTTTCTTGAATATGTTGATCTTAGTATGAACCAGCTCTCTGGCACCATCCCACCTGAAATTGGTAAGCTTGCTAATCTTGTCTACCTTGACTTGTCTGTCAATCATATTTCGGGCACAATCCCACTACAAATCAGCTCACTAATAAAGCTTGAGACCCTCCACATATTTGACAACCAATTAAATGGTTCCATTCCGAGGGAAATAGGTCGCCTAAGGTCTCTTACTGATCTAGTTTTGAGTTCTAACTTTCTTAGTGGTTCAATTCCTGCTTCATTGGGGAATTTGAACAATTTGTCTTTTTTGTATCTTTATAATAATAAGCTTTCTGGCTCCATTCCTTCAGAAATAGGAGAACTTGTCAATCTTGTTGAAGCTTATATTGATAGAAACCAATTAACAGGTCATATTCCTCCGGAAATAGGTAATTTGATCAATGCAAAAGTGTTCTATGTTTTCTCCAATAACTTGTCTGGTCCCATTCCTGATGAAATTGGGAAAATGAAGTCACTTGAGAAATTAAGCTTCCAGACAAACAATCTCTCTGGTCCAATTCCCAAAATAATAGGTGATTTAACTGAGCTCAAACTCTTGCACCTTTATTCCAACCAACTTTCTGGTCCCATTCCTAGTGAGTTGGGGAATCTGAAAAAATTGAATGAGCTGCAATTATCCAATAATCAACTTACCGGTCCGATTCCCGATTCTTTCGGCAAATTGAGAAACTTGAAAATTTTGTTTCTCCGTGACAACAAACTTTCTGGTTCTATTCCAAAAGAACTTGCATATTTGGATAACTTGGTTATAATGGAAATGGATGAAAATCAGTTTTCAGGCCATTTGCCTGAGCATCTTTGTCAAGGTGGAAAACTTGAGAACTTCACGGTGAATAGTAACAAGCTGACAGGGCCAATACCAAGAAGCTTTAGCAAGTGCTCGAGTTTCAAAAGAGTTCGCTTGGATAACAACAGTTTTACTGGGAATTTATCTGAAGCTTTTGGCGTCCATCCACACCTTTACTTCATTGATTTGAGTGATAATGATTTTCATGGTGAACTCAGCAGAAACTGGGGGAAATGCAAGAAATTGACTGATTTTCAGATAGCCAGAAATAACATTAGTGGTAGCATACCACCAGAGATTGGAAACATCAAAGGTCTTTTGGGACTTGATCTTTCAGCAAATCATTTGATTGGGCAGATACCAAAGGAACTTGGAAAATTAACCTCTCTGGTTAAGCTTTCTGTGCAAAATAACAATATTTCTGGCAATATTCCTATAGAACTTGGGGCACTGACAAAGTTAGATTCCCTAGATCTGTCAAACAATAGATTGAATGGGTCGATCCCAACGTTTATAGGAGATTACCAGCACCTATTTCACTTGAACCTGAGTTGTAACAAGTTTGGGCAGAAAATTCCATAGGAGATAGGGAGGATAACTCATCTTAGTGTACTTGATTTGAGCTATAATCTTCTTGATGGAGAAATACCTGCTCAGTTAGCTAGTTTGCTGGACTTGGCGAACTTGAATCTTTCCCACAACAGCCTTTCTTGGCGCATTCCTGAAGAATTTGAAAGTTTGACCGGTTTGCAGGATGTTATCTTGTCATACAATGAGTTGGAAGGTCCAATCCCTAATAATAAAGCTTTCATGAATGCCTCATTAGAAGGTAATAAAGGTCTTTGTGGCAATGTGACTGGATTCCAACCTTGCAAAAGGCCATCTTCTATTGTGAAGAAGCACTCAATGGCGAAGGGACTTAAACTCATCCTCATCACTGTACTTCCTGTTATGGGAGCACTAGTACTACTCTGTGCTTTCATTGGTGTTCTCTTTATGTGTAATAAAAGAAGGAGAGTTAGAGACGTTGAAAGAAGGGATTCCAGTGATGATGTTGATGGTTTGATTTCCATATCCACATTAAATGGAAATGCATTGTACTGGGATATCTTAAAAGCCACAAAGGAGTTTGATGCAATGTTTTGCATCGGAAAAGGAGGATCTGGAAGCGTTTACAAGGTAAAGCTTCCAACGCTTGAGAACGTAGCTGTGAAGAGACTTCATTCTTCATTTGAGGTTACCCATCGCAAAAGCTTCATGAATGAGATAAGGTCATTGACAATGATCAAGCATCGCAACATTGTGAAACTCTATGCCTTTTGTTCAAATGCACAACACTCATTCTTGGTTTACGAGTACATGGAGAAGGGGAGCTTGTCTAGTATTTTGAGCAATGAAGTAGAGTCCAAGAAATTGGATTGGCTTACAAGGGTGAATATCATAAAAGGCGTTGCTTATGCTTTATCTTACATGCACCATGATTGCTCACCCCCGATTGTTCATCGAGACATATCAAGCAGTAATGTTTTGCTTGATTCCGAGTATGAAGCTCGTGTTTCAGATTTTGGCATAGCTAAGATTCTTAAGCCAGACTCATCCAATTGTACTGCACTTGCAGGCACATATGGCTATGTAGCACCAGGTAAGATCTAACTTCTTATCCTTTTTTTAGATCATGAGATATTTCTGCACAGTCTATATTGTTTCTATCTCATTTGGAACTTTATTGTTTCAGAGCTTGCCTATACAATGAAGGTGACGGAAATGTGTGACGTCTATAGCTTTGGAGTATTAGCATTGGAGGTAATCAAAGGAAAGCATCTTGGGGATTACATTACTGTGCTAGCAAATTCATCGTCTAGAGATCATGTGCAGCTTAGCGATTTGCTAGATGAACGCCTTCCATATCCTGAAGATAGAGTAAAAGAGGTTTTGGTTTTTATCATCAAGCTAGCAAGCTCATGTTTGCTTGAAACTCCAAAATCAAGGCCAACAATGCACTTCATCTCCAGTATGTTGTCAATGGATCCACCTGTTTCTCAAATAACCTCTATGAAGGCGAAAAGCGTCCCCGAGATGTAAGGTGTCTATGTATGGGAAAAAAAAAAAAGCAAGTTTTGACACCAAGTGGTTGTGAAGTAAGAATAAGAAGCTATTATTACTGTGACTAGTATTTGTGTATTTTATTGTTAGTTGTGCTTATCTAGTTTAGTGTTTCAACCTGAAGGATTCTGAGCTCTTGTACTAGAGGTAATACAATATCAAATAGAATGTAATATTTCAATTTTCTTGTTCCAATTAGTGCTAATAAAAATAGTTTTATGTTTGCTAAAGATGAACAAGTTAAAGATCTAGTAATACTTGTAATACACTGCAATGCATTTCCAACAATGATATTTTAAAGATGAAAATAGAGAGTATTATGTATCAAACTAACATCATGGATGTATGCATAAATTTAGACAGAGTCTGTAGTTGTAAGATACTGGAAATATTTCACTTGTGTTACTAGAGAAACAAATTTCTTTGTTATTTTTAAACATAGCTTCCGCATAAATTGCCTTACATGGAAAACCTCATGGGGCATTAGAGTCTGTTTGGACGTGCTTATAGCTTTTGGTTTATAAGCCACAAAACATAAGTTAGGAATTCTGACTTTTATTTTTGTGTTTTTAACTTATAAAACAAGTGCTTAAAATGCTTAAAGGCTATTTTGGTTTAAAAACACTTTTAAAAAGTCAATCCAAAAGGCTATTAGAGACGGTTTGGATTGACTTTTGGCTTTTTTTTGTTACTTTGACTTAAAAACAAGTGCTTGTAAATATTTTTTATTTTATTTTATTCAAACACATTACGAAATTACTTAAAAGCTATTTTAACTTAACAAAACATAAAATATGTCGATCCAGGGTCTTAGTCATCTTGATTTTAGTTTTAACCAAATTTGAAAGACAACATTTTAAATATTTGCTCTTGCTATTAATGAATGGTGTGCCCTTGTTACACTTCATGTCCATTCATACATTTTTCGTTAATAAATCGTCTCAAATATATATATGCTAATTGTCATTTATAAATCTGCCTCTCACTTTTGGTCAATTCATATCTTTGTTATTAGCAGATCATCTCGTATTTGCTCTTTGTCATTGATGGCGTTCTAACATGAAATACCTAAGATATAATATTCAAATTTATCCATCAATTTTTTATTAGCCGTATATTTTATGACAATGCACATATTAGGGGCTTTGTTAGTGTCAATAGAAAAAAATTAAAACTTTTCCTAAGAACGGGATTAATATTAGATCAAAAGTTTAATGGATGGCAAAATTTACTTAATTACACGATCAAATCTTATCTAACCCTTTCTACATTGTATAATTAATATGCCTTATTAGCTAAGAAATAGAGACACAAAATAATACTTTGATCTCCGTTTCAATTTAAGTGTCTTAGTTACTATTCAGACACTCAAAAATATAACCTTTTACCAATGTTTTTTTCAAATACTTTCTAGATATTTTGTATTGTTAACCCTTATGCATGATAATTTTATTTTTTATGTAATTTCCTAAATATGTAAATCTTTATTTCGAAAAAAATAAAAATTTCATGTTCAAATTCATTTCGAACATTAATTAGTTCAAACCTTTTATTCTAGATTAAGATAATCTTTTTCGGAGAGAGGGAGCAATAGAATTCATGGAAATATATATTGTTGGAATGTACGCGTCCACTTATTAGTCAAGGACCAGGTCCTTTGACTCAACAAGAACAGTAACTAAAAATATGCGTCTACTTGTTTTGACGGGACCAGGTCCACAGCACAGTTACAATAACAAACAGTAAAATAAATGTTGAAAGTAAAGATTGAACAAGCAACTTTACGTGGAAACCTCCTTGCTCAAGGGAGTAAAACCACGACCTGTCTCAACAGGATTTTTCAAATTGCTTCCACTAATCTTCTCCAAGCAAAAGTACAAGCCAGTTTACAAAATGAGATTAGCCTGCTAATCTCCACACTAAGCAATACCTCCTATCACTTAGCTGAGCCAGAGCAGATACAACACTGCCCACTAAACTATCACCCCTAGATAACTTAGACTTTGCTAAGCGGATACCACACTGCCCACTAAACCACCTAACTCTAGATGATTTAGAATTTGACTAAGTAACACACAGGTTGCCCACTAAACCATCACCCTCTGGACGATTTAGACTTTTAGAAAACGAAACAAAATTATCTGAATCTTTTATAGAATAGGAACAAATTTACAATGTAAGCACATAAGACACAAAGCTCTAAATACAACAAAATGCTTTAGCACTCCATCTGGTCCCTTGTTGATATGAGCAATGCTATTCTTTGAAGATGGCCTTCTCTTTTCAAGCTTGTGAATTTTCAGAGAAAATCCAAGTTTTTGTTTGCCAAATCTTGAGTTTGTGTATTTTGGAAAGAGATGATATAAATCAACACAAACTCGTTGAAACACTCCTATTGGCTGAAGGCCTGCTGTTTAGAAAAGTTGTGCACCTACCACATCAGAAGTGGCAGCTTTGCTGACAGCCGTCTTGTCACCTTTTCACGTAAGCAATCTTGCAGGGACCAGGTCCCTTACAAACTTCTTTGTGGGTTCTTGAAAAGACTTGCTGGCTGACTTCTTTCTTAGGATGAATGAATTTAATATTGTGTTTGTCATGTAGAAAATATCAACCATAAAGAGTTATTACCCGTTGGACAAACACTCTCGTCCATTCTGATTGGTGTAGTACGCTGATGCCTCACCAACCTCTGACACTACATCTTTACAATTGTACCCCATTATAGATTTGGACGAGAGAACTCTGTCTGGGATCAGGTCCCTACATTTGTGAGACACTGAAGCATACAATCTCATCCGCTCTTCCTATTGGTGTAGGACATTGCACTTTTCACCTACCACCTGACATGACAACTTTACAGTTGTACTCCACTTGTATATGGACAAGACCACTCTGCCTGGGACCAAGTCCCTACATTTGTGAGGATCATCAAAACACCTATAATATAACATTTTCCCCCTTTTTGATGATTACACACAAATATTCCTCACACTGAGTTTATTCAATCATTTCACTGTCAACAGTCCCAATAACAAGGATCTGATTCCTTGTTAGATCTTTAAGTTTGTTAAATCATCAAAACTTAACATCAACTCCAAAATAACATATACGTTTGCTATATAAAGGCAAAATGAAAAGTGAAATTAATCAAATGTTTTATTATTAAAAAAGAAAAGTAAAACAGGAATAATATTTATCCCTTGATAAAAAAATGGCCACTAGAGCAAGGTTACCAATAGAAAAGATTTTCCCTTTTATATTACGTTTATTTTTTTAATCCAACTTTAGTTACCAACACTAGACCCCAATTTAACATGATTAAATATGACTTTAATTCTTAATAGTACTCAATAATTACTCGCCCACCCACCCCACCTCTAAAAGGCAATTGATGTTGTGATTTTTGGAGGCACAACACATATAATGCTATCATTACTTGATATGAAGATCACATTTTATATCATACTATATAAGTTATAATAATACCTTAATATGAAGAACTATATATTTCACAAACCAAATTCACAAGGGAGAGCTTGCAAGATAGTTAATCAGAAAATAATTTATACACATATTAATGGTGTTTAATTGCCTTCTTTTCCCCCTCAATATCACGCCAGTATAATCCTTCAGTTTATAAAGAATGATATAGTTTGATTTGCTATAAAGTTTAAAAAAATTAAGAAGATTTATCAATCTTGTGGTCTTAAAATAAAGTTATGTCGAATATATTAAAATATCATTTAATTTTTTAGCCTAAAATATATTACGTAAAAAGATAAAATTAAAATATTATCCAAAAAATATAATTAGAATCATACCTTTTTAAATCGATTAAAAAAAGTTCATTATTTTTTAAATAGGAGAGTAACTATTCTTGTACCCTTGTGCAAATAAGTCAAGTGAGAGCATAATAAAAAGGTGAAATGGTCTGATAGACTCTTGTACTTGTATACATTTTTATTCTGGATCCTTCTACTTAACTCTTTGCCAATTGAATCCTTAAATTCAATATAACTTAGCATTTTAACCCCCTTGGCTCTGTGTGTACTTCAAACTCTCAACAAAAATGACACATCATCATCCATGTCATATTTAAAATTGCACATCATTTATTATTTTCACTCCATTCCTCTTCATTCTTCTTAACCACCCCTCGCTCCATTTTTTACATTAGATCTCACAATCACAACCTTTCATTCTGACCATCAATATCACTAAAATTCACCATTCATCTCTATATTTTAATCATTCATAACTTCCAGTCATAATTGTTTTGCCATTTCGTCCATCACTTAAACACCATAAACCTCTTTTTTCCATTATGTCAACAAATTATCACTAAAATACTTTAATATATCTTAATATTTATATACAACTTTACACAATCCACTCCACATAATTTCATAAAAAATAATAAACAATTATTTTTTACCCACCAAAATTATCAGATCTGTCTCCTCACAAATTGTAGCTTGATTTTGTTTCTAATTTGGGGAGAAAGAAAAAGTAAAAAAGAAAAGAAAAGAAGAAATTGGAGGGCCGTGAGGAAGGAGAACTGAGCAGGAAAGATCAAAAGAGAAAAGAAGAAATTAGAGAGTGGTGGGGAAGGGGGACTGGGTGGGGGAAAACGTAAGAGAAAAAGCAATGGGGAGGAGGTGGGGAAAGAAGATAGAAGTGAAATTAATTTTGAATTTTTTTTTTAGGTCTTTTTATTGTATTTTTATTTTTCTTTTAATTATTTTTTATCTAAATTTTTGTGTTATGCTCTTTTTATGCGTGAAAATACGCATTTGTTTCATGTCAATAATTAAGTTGCCACATAATCTTGATCAATGGTCAAAAGGGTTTATTATGTTGAATTTCATTAAGTTTAAGGGTTTAGTTGACAAATGGTCAAGTAGAAGAGTCTAGAATACAAACGCATTAAACCAATAAATTATTTATCATGTTATGTCTACTTTAGTCTTGTTATTAAATACTAGTCATTTTCTAATGTTCAGATGACTAATATTTAATAAAGGTGATTTGATAAAATTACTCTTGTCATTTACAGCTACTTAAATTTTGTGAGTCAATAATGAATACTTATTATTGGACCGCGTCAGTAATACTTTAACAAACAAAAAAAAAAGTGAAATAAATGGGAACTACACAATTTTGTAGGCATTTGGTGAAAGGGATATAGTGAGTAGGGGCCACGTGTGAGAATATGTGGATCTTTTTATTTAAGATCCAGAGAAAAGATATAGTACTAAATAAATACAATATGCGTATTCATTAAATTAATTAACACGTACATATGGCATGTGATGTGGCCGGCTACTACGAAAATGATTGAAATTCTACAATCATATTACTTTAATTTAATTAATTAATTAGGTCTGATTTTTGGTTCAAATGTGAGATCTTACAAATTTTGTATACTCACCGGGTTTTCCACTATTATTCAGTATACAATATTTTGTATATATAACAGAAATAATTTAATTTATTTTTAATGAAATAATTTATCATCACATAAATATTTAATAATTATTTTAGATTATAAATTTCAAAATCTTTAAACACAGTGTCAAGTTATACCACATTAATGAAATGGGTGGAGTAATATGAATATAAATATAACTAATTGCAAACATTATTAATGTACCATACTAAATATTATTCTTATAAACTCTATCAAACTAGCAATTATGATTTCATTGATACTTATATGCTTAATTTGTTTGATTGCCACCACTCCACGCCGAATTTTTTTTTTTTAAAAAAAAGAGGGCCCTATTGTAGATCAAGGGTGATCTTTGTGTCTTTAAAAAGAAAAGAAGGGAAGTGGAAAAAATTGACTCCATACTCATCACTCTGCATTTTCGAGTCTTCACTATCATATCCTCCTAACCACACACAGAAGAAAAAAAATGGCAAGTCTTACAGTTCCGGCAGAAGTTCCTTCCGTCGCTGAAGACTGTGAACAACTCCGATCTGCCTTCAAAGGTATTGAAGTCAACTTATATACCATTGGATCTCTCAACAACTTATCATAAGAATATACAGATTCACTACTTTGATTTTTCTAGCATATTCTAGATTCTGTTTACTATCTTTTGCGATTATAGAGATCTTAATTTTTTAGATTGATCGGTGATGTAAACTTCAAAATTGACTGAAGTTAAACTTCTGGAATGATCATTTTGGAATTGATTGTTGTAGGATGGGGAACGAACGAGAAGTTGATTATATCAATTTTGGCTCATAGAAATGCTGCTCAACGCAAATTGATTCGACAGACTTATGCTGAAACTTTTGGGGAAGATCTACTTAAAGAGTTGGACAGAGAACTTACCCATGATTTTGAGGTTATTTTCATAATTACAGAATTTTTTTTGAACAATGTTTGAATTCTTAGCTGATCATTGAGTTTCTGTGTTACTCTGTGTGATCAAAGGCAGATCTATGACATGAATCATATATATATATATATATATATATATATATATATATAATATATGTATAATAAAATCATACTTATTCTGAACCCAGTGACTCTAGATTATGGATTCAACTTCGATTGTGATCAGAGGCAGATCTATGAAAAATATGTATTAGTATGTCAAAATATGAAAATGTCTACATATATAATAAAATCATACGTGTTTTGAACTTGCTGACTCGAGATACTGGATTCACCTTTTTGACATTTTGATCGTATGTGGACTTTGATTAGAAATGCTAACCAACACTTGTGTTTTGTTTTTCTTGAATGCTTTTCTCAGAAATTGGTGCTAATATGGACACTGGATCCGTCAGAACGTGATGCCTATTTGGCTAAGGAAGCTACTAAGAGATGGACAAAAAGCAACTTTGTTCTTGTGGAGATAGCTTGTACTAGATCTCCTAAAGAACTGGTTTTGGCAAGGGAAGCTTATCATGCTCGTAACAAGAAATCTCTCGAAGAGGACGTTGCTTATCACACTACTGGGGATCACCGCAAGGTATATCATTCAAAGCACTCTAGTTGCAAGTAGTCTCATTTGTAGCTCTGTATCCAAGTCTTTATCAATAATTCATGAAGTTGTCAAATTACACGAGGTTTGAATGGTATCTATGAAGCATTTGCTCTGTTTTTGGAGGTCGAGAAGGACAGATAATCAACAAAGTACTACTTTTTAATTCTATAGTTCTTGTTATTGTAACATATTGTCGAGGCAAGAATGTCTCTGTGCCACATTGCAATGTAGGCTATATCTTATGTTCATTGAACTCCATGCTTGTTTGGATGAATAGTGACAGTGAATTAACTTTGGGGATTGATCATTTAAGTTTACAACTTCTTTCAGCTTTTGGTACCTCTTGTGAGCTCCTACCGATATGGAGGAGACGAGGTGGACTTGCGCCTTGCTAAAGCAGAATCTAAAGTGCTGCATGAGAAGATCTCTGATAAGTCTTACAGTGACGATGAGGTCATTAGAATTTTAGCCACAAGGAGCAAAGCGCAACTCAATGCTACTTTGAATCATTACAAAGATGAATATGGTGAGGATATCCTAAAGGTACAGATGCATGCTCCATTTCTTTCAGTCATACTTTTTTCTACTGTTGGACTGGCTTTTTATTTCTGCTATATTGAATTATTGAGTTCTTTTGTTAATGAGCAGCAATTGGAAGATGAGGATGAGTTTGTTGCACTATTGAGGGCCACCATAAAAGGTCTTGTCTACCCCGAGCACTATTTCGTGGAGGTTCTTCGTGATGCAATTAACAGGAGAGGAACAGAGGAAGATCATCTGAGCCGAGTTATTGCTACAAGGGCTGAGGTCGATCTGAAGACTATCGCTAACGAGTACCAGAAGAGGGATAGCATTCCTCTGGGTCGCGCCATTGCCAAAGATACAGGAGGAGATTATGAGAATATGCTGGTGGCTTTACTTGGACAAGAGGAGGAATGAGGAGGATTGGCTCACTTCTGTTTTATAATGACCAGAATAAATATGCCATCTCCCATATATTTCAGAGTTGGCATCTGTTTGATGATTGAGTGTGGTCTGTTTCACATGAGCATTTAGTCCTTTTCTTCGTGTGAGAAACTTTGAATATGCATCTTTGTGCTGTCTAAAAATATTTTCTAATAATTTGCATCAATTACTTATCATCTTGTATCCATTACAATATCTTCAACTACGCCTCAGTTTCAAGCAAGTTGAGATCTATCAATGTCACTTCATTTAAACTCGTCTTACTTCAATATAAGCATATTACAAGAGAAAGCTAACCCCTTGATGTTAAAAACACCAGATAAACATGATAATCGTAACCAGCAACAGAAAACAGGAACTTAATAATTAAAGATGAGTCGAAGACTGCCATCATCCCTTACAATCTTACACATCCAAAAGTTTGAGCAAAAAAAGCATCATACAAAGAAGCATCAACCAAAATTGTTGCATGACATACAACAGTCTAATATATTACTGATCACCTTAATAGGATCATAGATAAGATACATTCCACATCCAGTTACCTAAATAGATAAGGTAATAGTAAGAGAACAACAACATTTTACTCTCAGTTGGAGCATTACTTCTTCAGTAGTCGACGAGAGAAGATCTTCTTGCAGTATGGACTGGTGCGCAGGAGAAGCATGTGAGGCCGCACAGCATGAAGCAACAAAGTTCGAACCGGTCCCTGATTCAACGTAAAAGGTACAAGGAATAAGAATGCAATTACTGAAACAGTCACCTGGTTTTGTTTAACAAATTTGCCCCTATGTAACTACTTTGAACATTAAAATTAATGAGACTTGGTCTTAACTAAGAGCTTGAAGCACCTAAGTATATGGAAACAAGAAGTTTAAAACATGTAAGTGTACAGAAACATAACAAGTTCAAATGCTAACCTTAGTAACGCCAAGTGCAGACTGAATCACATAGTTAGCAAAGGGATCTTGCAGCAATTGATCAAAATGAGGTTCTGAGACTAACTCATTGATGATTTTCGATCTGCCTTCTTCAAAACACTTCAGGAGCTTTTCAATAACATGACTGCTAAACTTTTGCCTTGAGAGGTATGCATAATGCCTTTCAAACTGAGAGAGCAACATGGCAGCAACAGAGGGTATCTTTAACTCTATTATGAATTGGATAACATAATTCCTGTATCATGAGTTGAGAAAATTCCAATAAGTTTTAGTAAGGGCACAGAATGACTATGCAGGCAACACCTCATGTTGCAGCAAGGAAAAGATAAAAATGACAGAATATATAATTTTCTTTATATAATTAGCAATGTTAAAAAGGAAGTATTTATGAAGTGCAGGCATAGTTCAAGAAGACAAAGTAAAAAAGATGGAAGAGTTGCTTGTTTGTGGTTCACTAGGGGATTAAATCAGAGGCAGAAAATGTCACAATTGAACTCATGACGAAAAAGAGATACCAGGAAAGTGAAACAATCTAGACCACACAAGGGGAGAAATTGGATTACCCGGAAATATAGGAAGGAATGTGGACAAGATCAAATGAATTTTAGGTTGTTCAGATTTTCCATTAAAAAGAAGTCCACAAACAAGCAAGTACTATTCTTCTCGGTAGTTATTTCCGAGTTTGTTGGAATCATCTTTGCAATGGATGACAGTTAAATTTGTCAATAGAATACATTCCTAAAAGCTTGATAGGATATACAAAACCATAAGAGGCCAACTGCTGAGCCATATTCTATAAACAGTCTCACACACTTCCATGAGTCTGCTGGCATTTGATCACTGCTAATCTATATCAAGAGGCTAGTGCCTTAAATGTGGTAACATGGATTATTTGACATGATTCTGGAAGAACATAACACTTACAAGGGTGCAGATAACTTGGAAGTATGCAGGCATGTTAAAATTTTCCAAAATTCGAACAAGTAGTACGACACATTAGAACAGTAGAAAGACACTACATGCTGTCATGTGATACTAAACCAGAATTAGCTTCTTTAGCAAGAGTCCCTTTTGCCTCTAGATTATCTTAATAAGTCTCTGAGCTAAAAGATCAATAAAGTAAAGAACCAAAGTAGAAGTTCTGAAGTTTACCCAAAAGGATCTTGAGCAAGCTTAAGCCCATTAGAACAAATCTCAACAAGCAACTTCTCACGTTGCTTCCCAGTTGAATAAGTGATGCATTTATTCAGCACGCAGCATCCATAACGATGTGTTGCGATATCAACACAATGCTTAGTCGCGACATCAAAAATAAGCTGCATAGTGATTTAGTGGACAGACAAATTTCAGAATAAATAATGAAATATTTTAAAAGCAAATCATCTTGAGTAGATATTATACAGAAATAAAAAATGCCAATTCGTTTATGTGCACAACTAGGGTGATCTCCCCAAGATACTTCCCATCCATGTAAATATTCTGTTCCAATGAATATTGTCCAACAACAAAAAAAGGCCCACATTTTCTGCTTTAGATATGGTACATCCCATGTGATAAGAAATTAAGTTGATGTTGAAAGTAAAGAGGTACATATTTTAACCAAAAATCTTCAGGGTGTTGAAACTATCAACCTGTTAAGCAAAATACCTGAAGAATACATATTTTAACGGAACATCTTCAGGGTGTTGAAACTATCAACCTGTGAAACAAAATACCTGAAGAAGAAAGCACATAACATGCAGATAAACGATTGCCACTCCTTTCGCCTTTCTTTATGACTAGAAGTAATCCCATTTCTTTGTGAATTTAGTGTTTATTGCTTTCTAAACTTTGTCAAGCACACACAGTGCCAACATGTACATGTAATGTATACCTACTTAACCCCATCAAAGAAGTGTATATATTCATCACGTCAAATGAAAACCTTAAGGCCAAATACTAGCTGTGCATGATAGGAAAACTTAATCAGATTAGATACTAAGAATAATGGAAGCTGAACCAATTGCAACAGAATATCTAGTACATTAGAAATGTATCAAGAGTATTTTCCCTCTGCTTCTCATATTCAAGCTCTAGCCTGACGTTCTTATGTTGTTAGGATGACAAATTTTGTTTAGTTCCATCTCGATGACTCTGCAGCTCCATTTATCCTCAAGGACTCAGTGATTTTCTGAACAAACATCTGATGCTGACATGCAATATTTTGGTGTTTGGTTGTAGCATTGGTCAACATGTGTATTTCCACTCCATGTTCAAGTGTGAAAAACAGATGAATGACTCTCTAGAACCATCAAGTCAGAATGTAAATTAAATAATACTGCTTTTAAGAAACATTTGTTAGATAATCTACTATGTTTCATGACATTATCTTTCCTTCAAGTTGTGCAAACAAAAAGGTGGTCTAATATTAAGCCAGAGAAAGTACTCCCAAACAAGTAACTTAGGCATATGAATATATTTTGTTTATCAGAATCTCCACCTAACAACTCCATGTATGTTCAATAAGAAAATGATGGCACACCTTATTGTGATCCTTGCTTAAACAATGCAAGCAACGCTGAACCACATGATTTCCATTGACATCCATCATGAGATTAAGAATACCAGATTGAAGAGCCCTTATAACTAAGGAAATTTCCAGCCTGGTCTTAATTGTCTCAATTAACTTTTGCACGACACGGGTCCTGAAACAACGAAACGATTGCAGCTTAGTTAAAACAAATGACAGTTCAAGAATCAATAAGATGAAAAAAGATTGAGCAGAATTTTGCTGTTTTTACCCATGTGTTGTCCTAGATGCTTTCACAAGCTCTCCTGGATCTTTAGTCACCATGAGCACAAACTGCATTCTCTGCTCATCATTACAGACAGACAATAGTTTCTGCACGAGATAGTTCCCAAATGGATCCTTCATTAACTCAAAGATATGATGAATGATGCCATTGAATATTATCTGAACATCTTCAGAGGTCCCTTCATCAAATATCCTCTGTAAATACCTACATCCCAGCTGATCTTTTGCTGCCAAATACACATGGTTCTGTATATTACCATCCTTTAAGGCCAAATCATTTCTACTAGCTCCTCTTACTTGGAATTCAATCTCCCCTAAACCAACTTCACAAGATTCTCCGGGATGCAATAAGCCATTTCTCGCCGGTTTCTTCTCTTGCAACCTTTCCATTTTAATCTCATTCCTTGTTTTTTTCTTCTGACCCTTTAAACCTCTCTGCTCAGAAGCATATTTTAAGCATTCCCCTTGCATAATGAAGCTGTCTTCACTACTGTAACTATCTAGGCTTCTTGAATTTGGCAATGGGGATAAAGGGTGATTCATTATGCTAGTAGGCATTTGCTTTGCAATGGAACAATCACATTCAGAACTTAATCCCATCAACTGAGAGCCATGTAACGAGCTAAAGAAACTCCTATCAACACCAACATCATCAAATCCACTGTGCTCCGAGTATCGAAGACCCTCGTTACTACAAGGCCTATTCATGTTACACAAGTAATCATAGTTAATTTTCTCTTTCTGATACTTACAGAGGTCTCTAGACAGAGGATTAAGATGAATAGACCCCATTGAATCACACAAATTCTCTCTCCTATGGCCTAATGCTCCTCCTCCTCCTGACCCTTGAAAATCACAAAAACCATGATGAGAATTTCCTGTTCCATTGAAGAAATGATCAACCTTATCATCAATATTCATCCCATAAAATCTCTGAGACAGGCCTATATCAACAACTTTATCAAAATTTTGGTCATTAAACATGTTAGAAGACCAACCAGAACCTCCCAAGTGTAGTGGATAATGAGTATTATCGAGTACTCCTCCTTGATGAATATTCTGATCAAATACATTCCAAGATTCATCACCATATAAACCAAATCCACCAGACAACGAACTCGAACCCGAAGACGAAAACCCCATCATCGTGGTCGCATCACCTTGATCATGATACTGATGATTCAAATACGAAACGTCTTCCTTCAACATCCACAACATTTCTTCATGACCTTTCATTTTTCCCTCAATGCCCTTCTCTTTACCTCTATACATCACAACCCAACACTCTTTTACAAGCTATATTATAACATAAATTACACGTACGACTATTGTAAGACGTAGAACATATATAAATCAAGAAACCCAGTAATTAAGACACCCAAAACAATACATTCATATCTGTGATATGTTGGAGAATTTTAGGTACAAAAGATTAAGTTGGTCATTGGGAATTAAAGAAGATCTTTGCTCTGTTATTTGGGGTTTTGGGTTTTTGAAGAAGATAACAGATGGGTATTTGGTAATGAGTGGGAAAAAGAAGAGGACAGTGCTGGTTATGGTTGTGCTCACGCCATTAAAATGAAGAGTAAAATTTCGCAGTATTTGTATTGTATGTACTCAGTAATCACACAGCCAGTAGAAAAAGGAAAGAGAAAGAGAGAGAGAAAAGGGTGGCTCTGAATCTGACAAAGCAGGTTGTTTTTTTTTGGTAGGCTGTGTTTGGTGTCAAAAATATTTTGCTAAAACATACGTCTTCTAGTATTTGATACTCAATTTGATATGCAAGTAAATTTTTTTTATTTATATGTAATTTAATAAAACGTTAGGATGTTTGGATAGGAAAATGGGGGTTTGGGGATTACAAAATGGGATTAGTTATCAATTTTAATTGTTTCGTCTCTTTATAGCGTTACGATATCTGTAGTTATCGAGCGGTGTATCTTGTACGACTGATTTCCCCAGATAGAAGTTGTGTAATGATTGGATTTGAGGATCCACAATTCCAAATCATATTATTAAAGAGCTAATGATAGGGCAGATTGGGGTTAAGGGAGCTCGGAGGGTAGCATTCTAGTGTTTGATACGCAAGTAAAAATATTTATTTATATGTAATTTAATAAAACATTATGTTGTTTGGATAGGAAAATGGGGTTTCGGGGATTACAAAATGGGATTAGTGATGAGTCTCGATTACTCCACTTCTTTGTAACGTTGCAACACCTGTAGTTGTGGAGCGGTGTATTTTGTTCGACTGATTTCCCCACATAGAAGTTCGTGTAATGGTTGGATTTGAGAATCAACAATTCCACCTTTCATATTATTTTGAGAATTAAAGAGCTAATAATGGGGTGGATTGGGGGTTAAGTGCACTCGAAGGGTAGCCTTCTAATGTTTTATATGTAAGTAAATTTTTTAATTTATATGTAATTTAATAAAACATTATGATGTTTGGATAGGAAAATGAGGGTTCTGGGATTACAAAATTGGATTGATGATCAATCTTGATTGTTCCACCTCTTTGTACCGTTACGACATTAGTAGTTGTCGAGCGGTATATCTTGTCCGACAGATTTTTTCAATATAGAAGTTGTGTAATGGTTGGATTCGAGGATCCAAATTTCATATTATCTTGAGAATTAGTGAACTAATGATCAGGCGGAATGGTCGAAAAATAATGTCCTTTGCACCAAACACACCTTTAGTATCATCTCTTATTCTAACTTTTTTTTCTTAATAATTATGGAAAAAATAAAAGAAATGATTCTTTTAAATGATAGTGACTGCTGAGAAATTACAGATAATATAATTTAGATTTAACTGGTTTTAGTATTTCTTAACCAAGCTTTGATTATTCAGTTATTATACTATGTTTAGTAGCTACTCTAAAGCCTAAGCTTAATCAACTCTTTTAACCGACTTGCTATTTTTTCTCCCATCAAGTGAAAGAACAAAAATTGCCCTTAATTATGTCTTAATAATCTATTTCCAAAAAAATATATATTAAGAATTTAAAATATGTAGGAGATTATTGTGGCCAGTAAATTTATTTGATCTTGAAAATTTATATCTCATAAGATGTTTGACCAAACATTTAATATTTTCTTATTTTAGAAAATATATTTTGTAGTACTTTTCGAAAAAGTGCTTCTAAACAATAGTATGTTTGACTAACTAATATGAAAAGTATTTTTTGCTAATATTAGGACAACAATTTGCGTCCATCATTGTTTTAAAACTATATTTGAATTATTTTTTTTGCCTTTTCTGCTTCTAGGAAAAATAAATTTTTACTACTATTCAAAATTTTCTTAAAATGTGGTGAAACATTTTAATTCTCTAAATAAATAATAATTGTCCAAAATTTAGTTTTTAGTACCTTTGATTCTGGATCTAATAACTACAAATCCGTTAATAGAAGTATAGAACCTATTCTCCTGGAGAATCTAATCATAACAAGATTTTAGTTAATTGTTAACAAAAATCACATTATTTTATATACACTTGTGTGCTTTTATTTGTCTACTTGATAATAAATTTACACTTAATTGTTTAAATGTTCAAAATGTAATACAATTTTTATGTAGTCGTCTTGAAAAGTACGAAAACAAGATATCATAGTGTTAATACTTAAAAAACGAAATGAAAAATTATACTTACCCTTCTCTTGAAATTACTCAACATGAAAATTTATCGATTTAATGTTTGTTTTTATTTTAAGCGGATTAGAAATTTCATAAACAACAAACAGATAAAATTTTATTAATCGCATTTCTTGTCAAAAAAAATTATATCTTATTTTGGTTTTGTGAAATGGTGTGGAGTTAAGAGTAATTTTAAAATATCGGACAATTTTCTTTTAATATCTATATCAATAAATATATTTGGCATCAGTGATTTTGGCCCAAATTGGCCAGATCTTATTTTTAGGGTTATTTTTGTAATTAAAGAGGGTTGACAAGGGTGTTGCAGTAAATTAATTATTTTGCACCCAAAAACGTCCTCTAAAGTTAAACCACTAAAGAAAAGTCCTAAACTACTACTCCAAAACACTGCCCAAGAGTTACAATTCCAAAAATAACCCTGCTCAAGAAATAACTTATCAAATCTAAACAACTATCAAAGAGTTGGTATGTGTGGAATTACTTTTTGAATAAAATAATATGTGGGTCGTATCTTTCTCAACTTCATTTATTTCTTTGTTCTCTCTTTTTCTCCACTTTTTTTTTTTTTTGCATCTTTTCCCTTTCACTTTTTTTTAATTCTTCTTTCGATTAATTTTCAAATCAATTTTTTTTAGTCATGAAATTTATTTATCTAATTATTTTTTTATCATTCATGCATACCTTTTAGATACATCTATTTTATTTTGATTTTTTTATCCTATGAGAAATATAAGAAATTACAAGATGTAAAATTAGATATTTACCTACCAGATGAAAATCTAAATAGGTAATCAATTCGATTATTAAAATTTCTTATTTGATATGTGTAGATTATAATCTAATTTTTATGTATTATATCTAATACAATTATGTCGTTCTTATGTTCTTCTAAGACGTAAGATCCTACTTGCCCAACAATTTTATACTCCTTGCATTTTCTTAAATATGTAGTCATTTATGTGTGTACTTTTGAATTTCATAACTTGGGTGAATTACTACACTAACTTGTTGTGCATATGCCTTTGTATTTTTAATTTTTTTATATAAAAAATATAGTTTAAAATAAATAATGATTTAGGTGATCATTTAGTTGGTGAGATAGAGATAATAATTTTAAGATAAAATTTGAGATTAATATTATCTCAAATTTAATTTCAAATATAACGAATTGTGAGAATTTATTCTACTATTTATATTAAAATGATAAAAATTACTACCTTATATGAAAGATACAGAAGATGAGATAAATTAATCTTACAAAATATTCCACCATTTCATTCTAATATAGTAGAAGATATCAAATATTAACAATAAGAAAAAAGAGGAAGTAAATTACTCTCGTGAAATCAAATTACGCATACATAATTTGCAAAGTTAAAGGTACAAATTAAAATTATACTAAAAAAATGCCATAAAAATTGATAGAACGGACCACTGATATTTAGTATAATTATATACACATATTATCATATTGATATATTATTTGAAGATAGATAATATGTCAATATTCTAAAAGAAATATTAAAAAATGAAGATTGCAACTGGAGAGAAATTATATATTTATTGAAAAAAAAACATTATAATTATTTGGCACTAACCAACTTTAAGTTTCTTCGAAAACGACTATTGCTTTATTATATATGGACAAATCTATACAACTTAAGCTGAAATGCAACTTGAGGGCAATAATGTATTCATTGAAGTTATTATAGTCTGTAGAACTTCTCTAAATTAATACTCAATAAATTTATTTATTTTTTAAATAATATTTTTCTTCGATTTTCGGTTTAAGTTAGTGATTGAATTAAAATAATATATTTTTAGAAGACCTCTATATAAATATATGATTTTATTAATAATATAAATTAATAATTATAAATTATAAAAATATTTGAGATAATTTAGTGAAATATAATTCTAATGTTTTTTTAAAAATTTAGATCTAGTTGAAATTATCTCTAACTTTTCTTATTGCATCTAAAAATTTCGATATTGTCTTCTCGAATTACCCCAAAAATTATGAAGATCTCTAGTAGTGATAAGTGTTTCCTTATGTGTGATTGGTTCAAAAGTATTGTATCGTCTTCAATGTCATCATGACATTGTTTTCTTCGATGATATCTACAATTTTTCTAAGCTCTGAACATCTAAATATGTATCATTTTCATCTTATGAATATTGTTTGCACAAGAGGGCTCATTTGAATTCCTTGAGACTTCATCCTCGGACAATGTAATCAGAACTAGCCTGCATTGAATTTCAAAAAATATTTAAATTAATATTTATAATTTATTGATTAATTAATACCTCTACAAAATAATAATTTTATAATTTTAATAATATAATATTAATTTAGAGAAATTTTACTATAATTATATTTCCAGTTGAGGATAGTACAACTAATTCTTATAGAATTCAATTTATTTAATGAAACCATTATCTTTTTTTTATTAAATTATTCTTTTATAATATTTTCTTAAGAGTGTTAATTGTAGGGGTGAAACGAGAAAAAAATAATTTAATTTTATCTTAATTTATTCAAATTCACATCGCGTCACATCAATTTAAAAAGAGATTGTTCTTTATCCATATTCCTTTTCCATATTTCATTTTATTATTAAGTAGTAATCATGATTGAGGCACCAATGCTAATTATGCATAGAACTACCAATCCAAAACACAATTAATTGATTAAATTTATTTTATTGATTTCTTCATTCAAATTATTTTCTTTAACACCTTTACATGTATTTTTCTATACTATATGTATCAAAATAATATCTGTTCCAATTAATTTCAAACGAAAAAAGGGAGTACTTAAAATGGAAATTTTGAGTGTTCATTAATGAAGGGGACAAAAGAACAAAAAGGACACGGCCTGATTTACTGGGACAGTAGGACAGTTAATACTTCAGAGCCTGTCCATCAAACAAACAAAAAATAATGGCCTGAAATCTGTCATCCAAATATTTTCTTGAGTTTTATCATATAGATAAGATTTTTTTTTTAATCCCGGGATAACCCATAACCGATACAACATCTGCCACAGTCTCTATTTTTTAGGTGAGCATTTTGTGGGTAAATCCTCGACTCAGAAGGCATTGAGGGGGGATCAATCCCGGATCATTCGTGGATAACCACCCTCCAAACTAACTGAGTCATCCCGAAAGACATAAATAAGATTTTATTGTGCTATAATAAAGGGAAAATTATATGAAATAACAAACTATTAATTCAAATTAAATGTTATAGTCATAGTTTCTTTTATTTGTAATTCACAGCAAACATTCCATGTTTTTTGTCATCCCATTTGTATACCGAAATATACAAAATAGATTCATTCGGTATACATATGGGTTGTATAAAAATTAATGGTAGGATCCATTTGTATACCGAAATATACAAATAGACCCATTTGATATACACATGTGTTGTATAAAAATTAATTGCAAGACTCATTTGTATACCGAATATACAAATAGACTCACTTGTATACTGAAATATACAAATAAACCCGTTTGGTATACATATGTGTTGTATATATGTAGTAATTTTGTTTATATACAATTACTATGGTTTAGTTTGTATACCGAAATATACAAATACAGATTTTTATGTATATGTATACCGAGATATACAGATTAATAATCATAACAAACATAAAGTTTGCTTTGAAGCCCAATTGTACAAACTATAGCTATAACATACAAATATGATTTTTATATTTGCTAAACCTAAAATTTATCGAAAAAGCGAATTCTAAAGTTAAGTTCATAAGTTTCTAGTAAAATAAAGTAGCGATAATTGTCAAAAATGGTTGATATATATTATTCCAAAGAGTTGGGAATCGATTTCTCGTCAAGAATGAGAGCATCGAAATGGAGTTCCTTCTTTATCACTGAATCAATAGCTCCTTTATATTACAGATTCTTAAACATCAATTTCTTGTGTAATTGATAAAAATTACTAATTTTTCGAAAACCCCTTATCCAATATCTTAACGTGTAGAAAAAGCTCAAAGGTTGTTTACTCAGATATTTCTTATCAAAGCGAGGGATTCGTTTCAGGTGAAATCAAATCAGAAGCTATTTTCGCTCTACCATGAATTGTTGCTATTTCCGCACCCCTGTCCGGTGGTTTGAGAAAGAAACTCGAGACATTCAAAAAGAGAGTTATGGCATTTCGAGGACTATAATATGGTCCTATTGATTCAATCTTTATGCTTGCCACGGAACTCTTGTTTCGAGTGAAAGGGAGGGCTTCAGGTGATGAGTTTGATGAATTAATCAATTCCTCTATTCTGCTTTGCATTCCTCAAGCAAAGACAAAATTTGAATTAACAATCTTCAGGTACCTGAAAAAATAAGACAGATAAATCAATTACAACATATTAAGTTACATTGGTTCATCACCAACAAAAAGAAAGGTTATGAACTTAGAATATCTCTTTTTATTTTAAGAGTTTAACTTAGTTTAGTTAGTGACAATATAAAATTATTTAAATGACAAAATCACTTAAAAAATACTTGCTTCAAATATAAAAATGCAAGACGGTAAAAATGCAGTGAGGCGTAGGCGCATAGCCACATATAGTCCAGAATTGTCAATCGAACACTCTTCATTAAAACATTATACTTATAGAAAATATATCGATTAAAAAATATTTTTTATATATATATTAAATTTTGAACCCCCTTAACAAAATTTCTAACTCCACGTGAATAAATTAAGTTACACAAATTATATGATAAATGGCCAAACATCCAATTTCTTGGGTACTAAGCAAAAATAATCCGACAGAATCCCCACTATCGTGCACAGCAACTACCAGTACAGAATTTTTTGCGCAGTATCTCGTACGTACGTACAAAAGGCTGCGGGACGTGGCTATTTTTGTTTCTGTTTTTACTTAACTATTTTTCTGAACTACTTTTTTGTTTCAGAAAATTTGTTATTCCCGTCCAAGTGAAATATTGATTCAATTGTTATTGATTAAAACAAAATTGATAAAATTAAATGGCACGATTGATTTTTGGCACGAAGAACAGGACACCATGTAAATGACAATAATAATCTCTTGGTTTCAAAACCATATAAATTTGTCTCCAAAAAAATAAAATCACCTTTGACTTTTCTTTTTTTTATTTACTTTCACCTTTTTACAATTTCCATTATTAAAAAAATATGAATTCAATAAATCAATTCATCAATTCAAAATAAATTATTTGATATAATAATATAAAACACAAAAAAATAGAAACAATTGTTAATATGGTACTGTTATATGTATGGTATTTATAATATTTATATTCCCATCACGCCAAATAAAAAAATAATTATATAAAAAAAAAGTAATTTAAACTATACTCGTAAGTTATGAAATTATTAAGACTAAAATTAAAGGATACGAGTTATGAGTAGTTATTATTTAAAAATATATTAAATTAGAAAAATTTAAAATATTAGAAGCTATATTTGTCATTTTATAATTAGAAAAAAGGCACAATGAAATTCTTGACGAAACAAAAAAGAGTCAAATAACTTGAGCATAAATTTAACTACCTTATACATGCTCTTAATAACAACAATTACATGAATAATTTAAAAATCAAGCTAAAAAAAATCAAGACAACATACAATAAATAAATAAAGGATAAAGTAATACAATACAAACATCATTTTTACAACTTCCATTATCAAAAAAATATGAATTCAATAAATCAATTCATAATTCTTTGAACCGTTATAGCTATCATATTCATTTCACAAGCCGGTCTTCATTGAAGAATTTATTCTTCAAGATTAAAACATAAATATTGTACCACATGAAATATATATATATATATATATAACAATAATGCTACTTTAAATATGAAATAATAGAATGATCATATTTATAAAGATAAAATGATGGAATACCATAAGATGTTTTAAATTTTAAATTAAATATTTAGGAGTTATGATATGAAAAGTATGAGTTATGAATATTATTAAGAATAAAAATGGAATAAATGAGTTGTGAATGTAAGACTTTTAATAAAGCAAATAAAAGAGGAATATAAACAAATAAAGAAGAGAGAAAATAGTGCTTAATGTCCATAGTTACGTGGGAACTATTTCATGAAAGTGGATATCAACCTTTGTTGTTCAAGTGAAATCAAGAAATAGTTTTAGATTTTCTAATAAATTATACAAATAGAAAAAATTAAGAAAAATATCAAAATTTGAATAAAAAGATTAATGAAATTGGAATTTTATTAAAAATCATACTAATTTATTGTGTATAAGTTATTATATTAATTAGTATATTTATTAATGAAAAATTGAGAAGTCACTCCAAATTCCAATCATGCATTCTCCTTTCTTAATTACATTCAATTATTCTACTTTAATTAAGGGGAAAATAAAGAAAAGTATAAAAAAAAAAGAAGATAGATATGAAGGGTAAATCACGTAATAATGGAAATTGCATTAGTTTGGTGTAAACACTCGGTTCAGGTAAGTTTTTTCCAAATATGAATGGTGGCCTTAGAGAGGTGCACGCGAGATACCAATTGGACTCAACTCATACTACAAACGACAATAGTAGCTAGTGAGCCCCACAAAACTGCTAATTTCAATCATAGAACTTGGTCGAACCCAATTCTTAACCGCCTCAATCTTTAACTGATGGTAACCAGATCTTAAATCAATCTTAGAGAAAATCGATGCACCTTGCAATTGGTCAAAAAGGTCATCTACCCGAGGCAATGGATACTTGTTCTGAATGGTGACCCTATTCAACTGTCGGTAACCTATACACACTCATCTCTTGCTAGTGATGGTGTTACCACTTTTGTTACTCTAGTTCGGACCATAGATTGAAGGAGAAAAGATACCAATTTTTATCACCCAAATATCAATTGGATTCAACTCATAGCACGACGAAGTAGAAAGAAGTGAGTTTTCCCTAAAGTCCTATAGCCTCTCGAAGAAAAGTACGGACGTCATTGTACCGTTCCGCAAGACTCTACTAGACTCATTTTGGTACAATGAGATCAACGAACCTAGGGCTCTGATACCAACTTTGTCACGAGTCAGACGTCGTGATTGACACCCATACTAACCCTCCGGTGGGAGAACCACTACTACAATCCAACTACACAACCTTAACAAAAAACTAGGCATTTAAAGATGGGAAAATTGTATGAAATAACAAACTATTAATTCAAATTAAATGTTAAGCCATAGTTTATTTTAATTGTAATTCGCAACAAACATCCCATTTTTTTGTCATCTGATTCGATATACAATTAGCCATTTTATACATATCGTTATAAAATGTGTAAATGTGTTTGTGTTTGTATAAAGTGAGAGAAAAATGTATATACAAATACAAATACATATATTTTCGTTCTATACACTTATAGTTATACAAATATATATCTTATTATACAAATTATAATGTATAAATGAATTTATACAAAACTGAACAATTTCGATATAATTGGATGTATCTAGCGAATTATACAAATCAAAAGCTCCATAGCAAATATAAAATTTGTTATAGAGCGCATTTATGCAAACTATAGTTATAACATATAAATATGATTTTTATGTTTGCTATATGTGAAAGTTGCTCTTTAAAGATACATAAGCAGGTTTAATGCAGAAATTATATAGAGTTCTCATAAACTTCAAAGGTTTAAATAAACTAACCAAACTAATGCGGAAGAACAACCCCTATAACCTGAAAGTCATTGTATCAAAACTCTACTAACGACAAGTCTAAGAGTAAGGGGTACAACTTCGAAACTAACAACACCTTAAACAAATAGTCTGAGTTCGAAAAGAGTAGACTTAAACAAGAAAGATCCACGGCAGCCTGAAAGAACTGGCTCACCCTTGAATCGGTCACGCTCAATAATCACCTAGCTAAGGTCTATCATAGCCACCTGAAGATGCCCTGTACTCAACAAAAAACAAGCAAGTGCAGTATCAATACACAATCACAGTGTACTAGTAGGATCACACGACTATCCCAATAAGTGAAACACATGCAAGTAACCACAACATTACAAAACAGGCATATACCGAACATATATAATATTAGTCATCTTTTCAGGATCAATGTAGCATCCCACGTTCTCAATAATACATATTGATTATCAATTTAGAGCAACATACAATCTTTCAATATCAATTATCATTAGATATGAACATAATCATCACAAGTAGGTACACAACACAATTCAATGGTCCTTTCACGGAACCTAATTCAATGGTCCTCTCACGGAACCCACGCACAAACTGTTAGCATACTGGTACGTGGTACCCGATCTAATGTTTATGTCGTAACGTGGCAACCAATACAATGTTTATGTCGTAACATGGCAATCGATCCCATGTTTATGCCGGAACGTGGCAACCGATCTAAGTTAATGTGTTGGAACATTCAACAAACCACAATCACAATCACAATGTATATTCTCACAATCATACAACAAGAGGTGATTCATGACATACAATTATTCAATTATCATCATTTACGATTAGGGTGATCAATAATGCAACATTCGCATACATATATACATGCATTATTGTCACGACCCAAGCTTAGGGCCTAGACGTGACCGGCGAATGGGGAACCCAAAGGAACCCCAAACAAGCCTCATAGCGTATCATTACACATCCTTGGTCGCGGAAGCAATTAAAATGACCATAAGCAATAAGCATAATCAAGGGGGAAATCGGGACTAAGGGAGCAAGAGAAAAAA
>JAJOOR010001327.1:0-72197 GCA_036250505.1 Solanum acaule
GTAGGCATCATAGGCCGACTGAACTTGAAAAGTAAAGGCAATATGAAAAGAAGGAATAACACAAACCGAGGTCAAGAACAAACATCTAACTAACAAAGGAATGCACACGAGTGTAGAAAGAACTAACTAAAGTAATCTATAAGCTAACTACACCTAACTGGACCCCCATAAGCCCAGAAGGTACACTCGTGCGCAAGTTTAATTAAAACTTGAACGGACCCCCATAAGCCCGACGAGTACACAAAATAACTATAACTAAAGAGAATTGCATAGGAGAACCAAGAATGGAGAACATCGAACCAGAACCTCAACCCCAATTAGTAGAATCTGACAGTACGGAGGCCGGACCTCGAACCGGATGCTTACCAGAAGTACCCAAGTAACCAATCACAAGTATCAAGTAACTGAGGCCAGACCTCTAACCGGATGCTCTATATAAATATCTGGCAATAGAGGCCGGAACTTAAATCGGATGCTCTACAAAGGTGTCAATGTAGCTGCTGAAAGAGTCTTAATCAATCTGTACTCATAAATGTCCGTGGAACGCCGTCCACACTTAGCCAATCAATGTAAGTCCTTGAAACTGAATTGAGAATCAAATTCAAATGGCGAAGCAGAACTAGTGTCGCCGATGTAACTCATGAAGCCGTAACATCGGGGAAATAAGTATAACTATCATCGGAGCAAACGAATCACCTAGCTAAGGCCCAAACTATCAGACTCAAGTCTGCTACATCAGTCTACAGGGATCTAAGCCGGCCGAGCGGCGTCGGGGAAAAACTAAGGCCTATCGGATCTGAATCATGTATTTCTAAGGCAAGCCCTAGTCAAACCTAAACTAAGGCCCAACATGCTTAAAAAAATAGTAATTAAGAATGTAAGTACTCCACATAGCAATGAGGGTCAATTAATAACACAAATCATGCTCACAGTTACCCGATAATTCTCGAAATAGGCTGAAAACATGATTTCTAAACACCTATGCATGATTCAATAACTAACCAACCCAAATCCCAACCAATCAACATGCATTCACATTCTTGAGCTCAATCTAAGAGAGGAAAACCGTAGCCTATCTATAGGCCGATTACACGTGCTCCAAAATCACTTCTCCAGAGCTCTCCCTATCCGAACGGCCTCGCAACACTGCCCCGCTATCAAAAATAGAGTCACAACGTTATTACGGTTGTTTAGACACAAAAATCACAACAAATGGAGATGGGTCAATTTTGGAGTCAAAACGGGAATCATGGGACCCACACCGAACTGTCCGAATTTGACTCAGTCAAGATACCCTAAACAACATCCCAAACTTGTGTTCCAAAATGGAACACAATTCGGGGCTCAAAACGCAGCCAAACCCAACAAGCAAGAAAACCACACTTTAATCACTTAAAAGAAAACATTGCAACAATCTAAACTCGAAATATACAAGGATCTAATGGTGCCCAGCATTCCTTGAACACTCTACGATGAAGCCACGACAATTTCCAACACATGAGACTTTGAATCACCCAAAACCGAGCTAAAATGAGTGAGATATGAACAAAACAAGAATGCCAAAAACAAAGGTTCGAAAAAGGGTACAGTAGTCAGGTTATCGCGAAATTTACCTCAAACTACGCGCATCCGACAACTTCCGAACACTCTACAGCGAAGCCACCGAAAAAACAAATCTCCCACACTTCGAATCACCTAAATTGGTTGAGAGATGAGGGTTTAAGTTTTGGGAAATGTTGCTGGTTTTTCTGTAATAAATAGCAGATTTTCTGCAATATTTCCAAATTTAAAAACTCCGACGGGGTGCTCCGATCTCGTTCGGAACCCCGTGCATGCAAACAAGATATGCAGCTATACCAAATTCAATATTCCAGACTTAATGACGCAGTCGAAATTTCCATCAAAGGTCATCTCGATAAAAAGTGGGTCCCACTTCCAAAAGCCATTTTAACCAAAAACCACAAAATAGCTCAGAAAAAAAATCGAAAACCTCCAGACACAAAAGAAAGGCAATCTAGACCAAACTTGACAATCTAGAGCTAACCGCGCTGACAAAATTCTCATCCGAGCACGTTTGCTCAGAATGTTGACCAAAGTCAAACTTAGGCTTAAACTTAAAGTTAAAACGCCTAATCGCACCGATTCACACTGAAAACCTCGGGAGTCATGCTGACTATGCTACCAACCTAAAATGACCCTTCCGGAGCTGATGGAATCGACATAAATGAATTCCGATGTCATCTTCTTGAACTTTTGATCGAAAATGATTGTTCAAGGTTCATAAGCTCCAAAACACAAAAGCTCGCACCAAGACCAAACGAACGACCAGGTGACCGAACTGTCAGTCCCAGCAAGTCATAAACGACTTGGGGTCGCTACAGAAATGCTCTAAACGACACACAGAAATGACCAGGAGGGTCATTACAGTAATTGACACTTTTCTTGTAGTGGCTGTTAGATTAGGTAGAAACAGTTAGCAAAATAAGATTCCTTCTCACTTTTATATAAGGCATAGTATCATTACAGATTAAATCATCAATTGAATATACAAGTACACTTTACTATTGAATTATATTATTCATTTTCTAACTTTTCATCCTCCGTAGTTGTATAACTCGAGTTTCTCCGCTAAGCTCAAGTCCAACTGCTAAAACCTCAGAATTCAGATTCCTTTGAGAATCCCTGCATTTTGGCTAACACCTTCCAGCCCATTCCTAAAAAAATAATTTATTTTTTAAAAAAAATAGATTTTTTTCCTTAACTCACCCACCCCAATACCTCGACCACCTATACCCCCAAAAAATTTTAATAGCATTTTTCTTTATTTTATGAATGAACCTCTTTTACCGATTTAACTATCCATTGTGTTTGTATAATGGAGCTCTAGTACCAATTATGGCATTAGGTTTTGGGGTGTATCTTCTTGTTTTTTCATTATTTTGGTTATGAAACTTCGATATAGTTTTGATTTTACTTTTTGCATGAAAAATGGTTAATGAATTGATTGAGTTGGTTGTTGACCAACAGAAAGCATATGATCAAAAGAAAGAGATCATAGTTATTGATGGATCGTTCAATCCTGTGGAATCGAATTGGAAGTACAAATTTCAGTTAGATTAATAAGCTTATGGTCAGTGAACATATTTGGTTATGAATATAGTTTATGCATAGGTAATGTAGCGGCTTATCGAACATTTGAAAAGCTCACACCGTCCATTTCTAATAGGATTTGTTCCTTGGACACACAAGTAATCCAACCTGTGGAATTTTCTTTTCTTCTTCCCATTCTTACTTCTTTAGGTTTCTCGATAATAGAAATATCTATGAGAACTTCGAAAAGGAGGATTAGTTAGTGGCTTGAAAATAAGACAACACTTGATGGGAATTGAGAAGTAGTAGGGAATGATAAGCAATTGTATCTATTGGGTTAAGGGCAAGATATACATTGTATTTTTATATAATAATTCAGATTAAAAAAACAGTTAGACCCTCTAGCTAGGTAACTCTTCAGCAAATAAAACCCTTCTTTCGGTAATTCAGTCTCATCCTCAAGGATGTGATCATGGCTCAGAAAACTCTTCATCACCGGTTAGAATTCGTTTGTGACTTCCCCGTTTGAATGAGTTTTCTATCGCGATCCAAGTTGAGGAAAGAATTAAAACCTTCCCCAATAAATATAAATCATTCGTCGAATGTGAATTCATGAGCAAAGTTGATAAAAAAGTGTGGTATACTTTTATCACTTGAAAGCGTATTGTCTGGACGCCTTGGAGGGATTTAGATGCTTTTGAATGCCCCTAACCATGAGGGGGGCGTATATCGAGTTTCGGGCTAAGATTACCAATTTTGCAGCCCTTCGAAACTTCTTTGGGAAAAGTTTCGGTATATTTATGAGGTTATCAAAAATGACCAAAGAATAAAAAAACTGCTAACCAGAATTCCTTGTCCGACTAAAAGAAAGGGTTTGCTAGTAGAATTGGGGTAGATAGCCTTTTTTGGCCGTATAGATTGAAAAAAAGTTCTTTGAAAAAGAAACCACACTAGGTTCTCTAGATCAATGGAAGGTCTCTTTTAAATTAGGTTGTGGTTTGCGTACGGAGTGGAGAGTAGTTGCGATCACGTGTAATCCGAATTTTGGGTTGTGACACTTGTATTCAGTTCATATTTACAACACTGCTTAGTTCTTTGTTTTGGTACATAGTTGGGCTTGACAAAAGCTATAGAAATTAAAGGAAATGGTCTAAGTTGTTCAATAAAATGTGAAATAAAAGAAGTACAAAAACAAATTTTAGTAAGAACCTACATATAATTAATGAAAAGTAAACAAAGAAAAGATTAGTAATTAGCAGATACATTGACGAAATATATTGAAAACAATTCAGAATTAGTATATATCCCGACTTCCAAAGTCTAACAAAACTAAATGATTCAACTGACAAACAAAGCCAACCACAGAATGGTTAGGAGGATGTGATACTCTTTACAACCACAGTCAAATCTCTAATAAAGCTTCACAATTGTTGTTTTAAATACATTATTATATTTCCCCCTATAAAACAAGTTTTTAATGCCTAAAGCATCTTTGTAAGCCCAACAAATGTGTGTAATCATTACTTATAGATCCATCAGAAGTTGAAGGTATGATCCATTTTCCTTAAGGGGTGTGCCTTTTCTGCCCATGTTCTTGAGATTCACCACCGGAATGGACAAATTCACTGGTACCATGCTCACTGCTTGTGAATTCTTGACTCGACATTCCAGATTTCTTGAATTTCTTAAGGTCATATGAACCTCCATCGTATTCAGAACTTTCACTAGAACCAAACATTGCAGTACTCGGGGACTTCTTCATTCCCTCATTTAAATCATCCAGAGAAACATCACCTTCTAACGCACGTACAATCTACAAGATATATATGTATACATATATGTCAATCGCTGGACCACTATACTTTTTAAAATTGTGAATTAGGAAAAGCTTTTGACTAATATTAAGAAGAAATTAACCTGACTCATTTTGGGACGACGTCTTGCTGAATGTCTGATGGATGCAGCAGCACAAGCTACCATACATAGCATCTCTTGAGCATCAAAATTTCCTTCCAAACGTGGATCTATTAATTCATCGTAGTTTCCACCCTCTGTTGCGCGAATCAGAATTGGCCTAGCCTGCATATATAACATACATATTTAAATAATCTGATCGATCAATATCCTACTTAATTAATTTATCATTCAAAGATTGTAAAGTAATCATCATGGTATACCCATTTCACTAAAGTATCATCATCACTGCTGATGTCTATAGGACGACGCCCAGTTATAAGTTCCAACAGCATAACACCATAAGAATAGACGTCAGACTTTTCAGTTAGCTTGCCACTTGAAGCGTATTCTGGGGCTAAGTACCTACATAAATAAATATACTCTTTGGATTAATGCAAATCTATTGGATATTTGAAGTATTATGAAACTAAACTCACCCAAAAGTGCCCATGATACGCGTAGAAACATGTGTATTAGTGTCGTTGGAAAGTTTAGCTAATCCAAAATCAGCAACCTGACAAAGGGAGTAATGATAAACTTTGTTAGAAACCTGAATGATGAATCAATTTGCTTAATGTTTCAATTATTTTCCGTAATACCTTAGCTTCACAGTTATGGTCCAGCAAAATATTAGCAGCTTTAATGTCTCTGTGAATAATACGAGGGTGGCCTGTAATTTATATAGAAAATAGCAGTTTAATTTGTGATGAAAATATATAGACAAGTTCTTAAATCATAATAGTATATACGAACTTACAATCTTCATGAAGGTACGCAAAGCCTTTGGCAGATCCTAATGCAATTTTAAGCCTAGTAGGGAAGTCCATAACAGGGCGACCAGTTCCTAATTAAATAAGGGATCGATGAGTTAAATACGACATATGTAGAATGAGTATTTAGATAAAAAAAAAAGGAAATTAAATTAATACCATGAAGGTGATACTCAAGAGTGCCATTAGGAACAAACTCATATACCAACAACCTTTGAGATCCAGCAATGCAATAACCAACTAAAGAGACAAGATGTCGATGATGTACACGACTAATAATTTCAACTTCAGCTTGAAATTCTCGTTCACCTTGTCCACTATTAGCTTTTAGACTTTTGACAGCTATATCCTTACCATTAGGCAAGACCCCTTTATGTACAAAGCCAAAACCACCTTGTCCCAATAGATTAGACTTAACAAATCCTCCAGTTGCGGTAGATATGTCATCGTATGTAAAACTACTTTGGTTAAAACCAAGAGCCATTGATGGGTGTGGGGGTGGCAACGGAGGTTGTTGCGGACCAGAGAAAGCAGCAGAGCTCATTTCACTGCTACTCATCATTGGTGGTGGTGGTGGAGGTGCTATTGGCCAACTCAGTTCTGAACTTACGTTAGTACTCGGTGCTTGTGGATTAGGCATTTTCACCATATAATCCGTTGATTGAATATTGTTGTTGTTGTGCCAATTCCCATATGGTCCACTGTTATAGTAGTCAGTACCTGCACCATATATACATTCTCAAATACTAACACATATTTCACTATTTAAACATAAACATATTCAGTACTCTGCATACCGGTTCTCTTCATAGCTACTGCATTTGAAGCTAATTCTATTTGAAAATTGTATGCTCAACATAAAACATACAGTATAAGTTAAGAGAAGAAAGAACATACTATTGCCTCCATGAGAATTGTCCCTGTAGTAGCCCATTTGGTCGCGTGGCCTTCTCCTTTTGCGTTTACAACATGATATAAGGAAAACTAACATGACAAGAAGTAATAGACCTCCTGCAGCAGCAACTCCTACAATGATGGCTGTCCCGTTATCATTAGGTTTGTTATTATTATTATCTAAGGACTTGCTTGGTGGTGGCTTATGCTTTGGAGGAGAAAGAAATCCGGAGTTGGGAGAAAAAGGAGAAGGAGGAGGTGGTGGAGGAGGAGGTGGTGGTGGGGGTGGAGGAGGTGATGAACCTCCATTTGAATTTGAGGATTTTCCTGGTGGTGAAGATTTGTTTCCATTATTGTTATTGTTGTTGTTGTTGTTGTTGTTACCACCATTGTTGTTGTTGTTATTGTTACCACCATTGTTGTTGTTGTTATTGTTACCACCATTATTGTTGTTATTGTCATTCTTATTGTTACCACCATTATTGTTGTTATTGTTGTCGTTATCATTGTTACCATCATTGTTGTTGTTGTTGTCATTGTTACCATTATTGTTGTTGTCATTATTGTTGCTATTACCACCGGAAGGAGACGAGTTATTATTATTATCCCCTGATGGGGGAGAAGATGATGAATTACTTTGAGGAGGAGATTGGGATTTTGAATCATTTGATGAAGATGAATTGTCTTGGGATGGCGAAGAATTTGAGGATGAGCCAGACGGTGGAGAATTCGAAGAAGATGATGATGGTGAATTTGATGAAGAATCCGAAGATGGTGTATTGGATGATTGATCATCCTTAGATGATGAAGACATTTTTATAAAGTCTTGATGATCACACTTTATGTCAAAACAAGTCGTTTAAACCCTGCCGTTCTCCCAAACAATGAACCCTATTCATTAAAGATCAAAATAAGAAACTTTTACAACAAAAGAAAATAATTTTTTTTTATTATTTTAAGAACAACGTAACACATATAATATTGTTCTCTGTATAAACATGTATGTGAATCATGAATGTATGAAAAAATGTTATTATTGTAAAAGGTATGAAATATATTTTTGTGAGATAGAGAAAGGGGAAGAAATTAGGTAGAGAGAAAGGAGAAAGAAAGAAGATTATACCTTTAGGAGAATGGCAGGGAGAGGATTCTCAAAGCAAAGGGAAAAATTGGCGCATGATAATAGTTTTTACAAGTAAACAAAGAGTCGTCTTTGCATCCTCATATTCCTCCTAAAATGAGGGAACTAATCACTTTATCTAGACTCTTAACAATAATAGGCATTACTACTTTTATATGTTTAACTTCTAAATCAATTGACTAATTAGAGACCACAATATCATTAGAAACTTTTATTGGTCAATAAAAAATGACGACTAGAATAATTTAAAATCTTTATTTTGAGGAATTAGAACCAAATGTGATAATTCCTTTACAAAGCCCAACATATGTCACTCCTTTTCACCTCTAGCATCCCTTTCTTTCATGCAATATATTAACCAGTCATTTTTTTCTGAATTCTCTGGAGTTTGTCTTTAAATCATGAGTACTACAAAAACACTCACTCCTTCTGCATCCACATTTACATCAACTAACAAAAACATTAGCTTTATCATACATACTAGTTCTAAAACCAGGAAGTTTCCATTTATCAAGTTGATATGGTCCCTTAACATGTCTAGGGATCGGAGCTGCTGAAAATTGTTGAAGTACGTATGTTATCCAGTTTCTGAAGCTAACGTAACCAAACAGTCTGCTACCCTCAAAATATGGTTGATTCTAACATTGCAATGTTCCATAATCTTGATGGTTTGCTCAATAACCTGTTTAAGCCTGAGGTTGGTAGTATGCTTTTTGATCAACATATTAACAATTACCAGAATTAAAGTTCAAGATCAAAATCAGTGTGTCCATTTTGACTGCATCATTTTCCTCCAAACTCCACCACAAGAGCTTCAACCATATTGTTACTGTTACACTGAACATGTATAGAAAAAACCATCATATCACCCTTTTTGTCTCTAACTATCCCTTCAATGCCTGCTTCCCCATTCTCACAATCAAACTTGTTTTACAGTTTTGATAGGTCTTAATTTCTCGATCACTATACACAAGTCGTACCATTTGAAATTGAAGTCCAGCTTGTCATAGAGTCTAGAAACAAAAAATTTAATTTCCCAAAGTCCTTAATGTTTCATTCTGTTTTGTTGAAAGTTTGTTTGCTTTAACATATCTACGCGATGTCCTCAGTTTCCAAATTTCCTAGACTATATAAATAGGAGCAATTTGGAGGATCATTCCACGAATTTTGTTGCAAGGTTGTATCCTCCACCATCTATTGAAAATTGTGATGATCGAGTCCTTTTGATGTCAAATTCCTAATGGATCGCCTATTCTGCTCCATGGCTTGTTGGCTACATCACTATCAATAAAAATATGGTGTATAATATACGTCTGTGCTAATCTACAACAATCACACTCAATAGAATGGTTAGTGCCAAACATGTCCGTAGTGTCATAGAAAGAGAGTTTCTTTTGAAGATGCCTCCAAGTGAGAGAAGATATATTGAAAGAATTTTAGAGTGCCAAACCTTACTCAAAAAGTCATTTTTTTTATTATGAGTTCTAATTGTATTCCAAGAATCTTGGTTCCCAATATTAATATTGTAAATGAATTTGAAGCTTTTCTCATCCTGTTGATCCTGCTTATGGAGTTTTTTTAGCAGTGACAAAGAAACTTTTTTTGTTGTTGACTTTTTGACCCGAGATAATATAAAGTTTGTGTGCTCATAGAAGGATTGTTTACTCTTCCAGATTTTAATGAAGGTTCAATTACATATATTTAATATTCTTAAAGTTGTTCTCTTTATCTATTTTGGCCCTTTGAAATTCCACTATTAGTGGCGTTTCACTAAATATTATTTGCACTTTCTTTTTCTTATCTAAATTTATTATTATTATTTATTTGTTTTAAATAAATATTTCCAAACTCTGTATTGGTGTCCTTGTGCAGCTGAAGTATTTTTCCTGCAGATTACTGCAACACCTGTATACTATCTTCAACAGCGAGTCTTGACATCCTCCATATCTTTTAGCAGTACAGCTTTAAATAGAAAATCATTCACGATTATATGCTCTCCGTTTTAGAGCTTCAAGAGTGGTTGATGTAACAATTGAAACTTATCGTTTGTTGTTAGCAGAGATTTTTTCGTCCCTGGATGCGTTAGGTGTAAAGTAGATGGAATAAGTTTGGATTGATATTTGTAGTTGGCGTTTAAAGAATGTCCACTATACAACTGTTTGTATCAGCGCTTGGAGAATTGGTTCCACTTGTCGCGGGCGGGCGGGGTTTGCTTTTGTAGGAGTTGGGTTTGATGTAGCGTATGGGAGCAGTACCATTAAACAAATATTGTGGCACATAATGTGTTATTGGGAAATTGTTTCTCTAAAGCATTTGGATTATTGAGGAAATCGTTATACAAAATAGTATATGCTAGAACAAAACTAATTAGGAGAGGCCAGTATTATCAAAGGAAAGAAGATATGAAAGTTTTCCAAAAATTAATGTAGTAATTACTATGTATGTAACATATACAATTTGATGAGAATCTAATTGAATACACTATTTGTTATAGAGTACATAAATATGACGAAGAACTATGAATGATTCTCAAGTATACTAACAACCTCAGACTTTTGTTCCTCACTCAATTCTAAAGGAAATTGAATAAGAAACTGAAGCACAAGGTCTCCTCTATTTGTACTTTCTTGTTTAGGTTTAGGCATGCCTTGGCCTGGTATGACTTTCTCAAATCCTGGATGAATGATTTTATCATCAAATGACATAGTCATTACTTCGTCTCCACCCAAAAGAGGTACAGTAATTGTACACCCTGTAAGAGCTTGTACTAGAGGGACTTCAACTCCAAGAAGTAAGTCATCTCCTTCTCTTTTGTATAGTGGATGTGTTTTCTCATCAATTGAGAATATTATATCTCCTGCTCTCTCATCCCCTTTACCTTCAAAAGTAATTTTTGTTCCTCTCTTCCATCCTGGCTTCACTATTATTGTTACAACTTCTTCCTCTTTAACAATTAGCCTGCAAGTTACAAAATATCTATATAGTGTTATACAGAGGTGAAACAAGGATTACCTTAGCTCATGGTTTTATAGATAGATTTGAACCCTGGTCTCAATGGTGGTTTCTCTTGCTTATACCAACAATACAAGGGCACTCCTATGCTTTTTATGGGTGCACAGTTTACTATATCTTAGTTTCTCAAAATAAATATACATATATACATATGATTCTTTTCCGAAGTTAGCGAGTGCACGTTTACCCCCCTCCTAAAGGTGTGGGTCCGCCTCTGGTGTTATACTAGTTCATAATGCTTATTGATCCTCAAAGGAACAAAATTGAAATTTTAATTTCATCTGAAAGGAAACAAAAATGTAGAATATAGTATATGTACCCTGTTGTTGCAACAACATCTCTTGTTATTATGACCTTCTTGACGCATCCATTGCACAATTCCTCAAGTGTACATTCCAATTTCTTCTCAATTGGTTGAGGTTTTCTCCGAGAAGTAGACTGAGAAAAAATGATAGGCTTGCTAGCAACTTTGGAAAGGTAATTTGGAGGTTGATCTGATACAGGGGTGCCAGGGGTTGTGGGAGTGTTGGTTCCACTCATCGTAAAACATGCTGGCATCGACGTGTAAAAATCTACGGTTGGGCTGATTCGACTCGTTGTTCTTGAAAGGAGTGTGGGACTTGAAATTTGTAACTCATCCTCCTCATCTCTTGAATTTTTTTTAGGTGTTTTTGCTGCATCACTTTTAAATAAATCTGCTTCCTCTCTCTTTTTCTTGCTAAGAACCTGGAATCACATTTGTAAACAAGTATATTTTAAAATTCTAACAACATACTATAAATTTTGAATGTTTTAGTTCAAAAATATTACGCTCACAGCATGGATTGATAAATGATAAATAATAGTATATGACAAGTTATGCATGTACATACCCTATAAGCTTCATTGATTGATCGAAACTTGTCTACAGCTTCGGCTTGATTGGATTTATTTCTATCAGGATGCCATTTCTTAACAAGATGTTTGTACGCTTTGCAAATATCTTTGAGGGATGCTGATTTTGGAATTTCTAAAATTCCATAATATTTCGAGGCAGATGATGGCGACTTAGTAGATTCTCCCATGTCAGATATTATTTTCTGTAAGTTGTTTTTTTTTTTTTTGTGGGAGAAGGACACCAGAACAGGAGGGGGCTGTGGAGAGAGAAAAGTTTTTTTCAGAGAAAGAATTGAAGAAGCAGAAATTTTGTGGAAATGAATGTAAATAGAACGGGGGATAGTATCCAAACAAGTGTGTGACGAAACGTAATATCTTCTATTTACTCTTGAATTATTTGAAATAGGGAGGTTTTGCCCTACGTTTATATTTTGGGATAAGGGCTCTTAATTGTAAAGAGTAGAGCAAAAATTTAACAACATGTTGTGAAATTAACTTGACTAGTATAACTGATATTTCTTATATAATGTTATACAGTTAAATTACTTAATATAATTTTTCAAATTCTATGTTTCTAACATTTCCTTTCAAAATTATTATAGAGACTCTTGACTTAATATTATGATGACAGAAGATACGATAAATAATATAAAAAATTGAATTTGATATTTTTATACAAAATAAATGACCATATAAACCAAAGAAAAAACTAACTGAATGTACGTGTTATAATTGTGGAAAGCTAGGACACATAGCTAAAGATTGTAAATTACCTAAAAATCCCGAGAAAAAACAAATATCCGAAGTGATAATAGATAATGAAGAATATATACAAATAAAATATATAGATTATGAGCCAGAAAGTGATGATAGTATATATGAATTATATGAGAATGAATTAAACGAAGAAGATAATAATCTGGATGACTGAAAAGGACGTACAGATAATAACTCAAGAAGAACACATAACTGAAGAATCTACGGAACAAAAGATTATATTTGATATTGATATATTTGAACAAATAAAAAGAAAAGAATTAGACCTAAGCGTAGAAAAAATATTTAGGGTACCAATAATAAAGAATTTATTTAAACGACAAAAGGAGGAATTTTACGTTGTAAGTCAAAAAGAGCACATAATAGATTGTAAATATACCAAAGGAAAAGCACAAATACCAATAATAAATAAAGAAATACAGGAAATTAAGGCTAAAGACCTAATAAAATATGTACACCTAGGAGGAACAGAGATATTAATAAAAGCATGTTTTAGAGAAGGAATAGATACACCTATAGAAATATACCTAGCAGATGATAGGATAGTAGAACCTATAGAAAAAAGCATAATAAGTGCAGTAAAAGGAAATCTAATATACCAAAAATTCAAATTTATAATAAGCGCCAATTATTCAGTAGCAATAAACGATAAAAACATAGATAAATCTCTAGTATTATATTGGAAAATGTCAGGAATAGAATTAGCCCCAAGAAGTAAAATATTCACAGCAAGATGTAAAAACCTATATGTATTAACAACAAAGCATAAAATAACAGCAAAAAATAAAATAAATAGGATAAAAATAGAAAACCCTTTTGAACAAATTGTTATTGTAATAGATAACAATGATTGTAGACACGTAATTTTTGACCAAACTTAAGTTTAACTCATTTTTTAGAGCTTAAATATTTTTATAATCTAAACTAAATATTTTGACTTTTATCTTATTTGATAAGTTTATTTTAAAAGATTTGAAAATAACAAGAATAGAATCACTTTTTAAGGTAAGTTTTATTTTCAATTGTTTAAAAATGAAAAGAAATAGAAAGTTACACAAAAAAAAGTATGTATTTCCTTTTAAATAAGATTTAATAATAAGTTAGTATTTCTTAATTATAATTTAGAATAGCTATTCATTTATTCTTGTATTTTTATGAGCTAATATTTTTATTATTATAATATTTATTATATTTAATTAAAATAAAAGAAATAACCTACCACTACCCTCACCCCACTTACTCCTCCACTACCCCCACATACCCCACTCCACTCACCACTCCCACATACCACAATTCCTCACAACACACACGTCTACACACTACACCACTACGGAAAACAATACTACAATAACCAACACATATACACGACACAGAACAAAAAAGAAAGGAAGGGAAAAAATCAGCGAAAATATATACACACAAAACGCCAGAAGGAGAAAAAAAAAAAAACTCACATTTTATTTTATATTTTTTTCTTTCACTCACAAACAAAAGTTGGTGTTGAGATTCATTTTCTTGGTTTCGAGTTCGTGGTTCCTTATTAAGATTGTTTTCTTTTCGTGAATTGATTTCACAAGAGGTACCATTCAACTTTTTGTATAATTTGATTTTCACAATTATATAATACTTAATTTCAATGTTATGGAGTTGCTCGAATTTTATGTGCGTTTAATCTCATTATTTTTCATCATGTACCATAGGTTATTATTAATTAAGCATCTCTTCCATCCAATCAAAATTTACCAAATACCTAAAAAATTATTATAATAGTTTGTTTAGTCAACTTTATCTAAATAAAAATGTTCATCCTAGAAAAATTAAGAAATGAAGAGTTACACATTTTTTATTTTATTTTAATGCTTTTTGTCATGACTTGTAAATATCCTAAAAATATAAATGCATCTATATCGAATTTTAATAAGAAATAACTTTATATTTGTTTAAAATTTTAGACTTTTATTATGTAAATAGTGTTTATAAATATAAATAGTAGAGGTAATTTAATCACTAATAATACACTTAAATTTTCTAGTAGTATGTAAAATATTAAAATATGTGACCCGTTTCAAAGGTCGGTTTCAATTAAGAATGTGGTTACACATCTTTCTTTGAAACACTTAAAAGAAACTCAAGGATGCGGTGACGCACCTTGTCCAAATTGTTTTAATAATTATTTTTTGTTAATTCAAACCAAGAAGTGTAAATTGATATTATTAAGTGTGATGAACTCAAGAGGGGAAGATAGTTATGTCTCCAAATGTCAAGATCAAGAATGCAGTTATGCATCCGATTTAAGACTAATAAAATCCAACAATTAAAAAATAAGCAAATTTTGGCATATAGACACAAATTATCCAAAAAATAATCATAATTTAAGTATAAGTCAGTAAAAGCAACCGTGCTAGAACCACGGGACTTGAGGGATGCCTAATACCTTCCTCTCGGTCAACAGAATTCCTTACCCGAATTTCTAGTTCGCAGACCATATTAAAGAGTCATTTCCTTTTGATTAGGGATTAAACAAAAGGTGACTTGGAACACCATAAATCAATTCCAAGTGGCGACTCTGAAACAAAATAAAATCCCTTAATTCATAACGTCACTTAAATTGGAAAAACCCTGCCAGCCTTGCGCGAAAAAGGGGTGTGACAATGATTATAGTTACAAAGAAATAGATATAGAAATAGTAAGTGACAGAATAAGTACATCAAAACGAATAAAAGGAATAAATTATGGTAATGAAATACCACAACTATCAAGAAAATCAGTAGAATACCAAATGACGAAAGAAATAGAACCATACCATTACTATATAACTGGAATAATGGAACAAAGAAAGTACATTATAATAATAAATACTGGTCAAGAAGAAAATTACATAACAAGGGAGTTAGTAGCAGAAGATGAAATAACCTCTAAAGAACAAACATGCCCAGAACTACCAAAATTATTATTAAATTATGAGGAAACAACAGAAAAAGAAATAATTATTGGAGGGATAGTAATGTTGATAAAATTTAAAATTTACCAAGGAGATAAGAACATTACATTAGGGATAAAATGGTTAGAAGAAATGAAACCATACAACTTAGAAAATACACAATTAACCATAACCTATAAAAATAAGAAAGTAGTAATAAAAAGGACAATATGAAAATATACATACTTGCAAAAATAATAATAGAAAACTACTATAATAGATATTATACCCCGATGATAGACACAGGAGCAAAAGCTAATATGTGTAAATACAACTGTTTGCCAGAAGAAATATGGGAAAAATTAAAAACACCAATAGTAGTAACAAGATTCAATAACGAAGGAAGTATGATAACATATAAAGCAAAAAATATAAAATTACAGATATGGGATAAAATACTAACTATAGAGGACATATATAGTTACGAATTTACAAACAAAGATATGCTTTTAGGAATGCCATTCTTAGAAAAATTATATCCACATATAATAACAAAAACACACTGGTGGTTTACTACACCATGTAAACAAAAGATAGGAGCAAAAAGAATAAACAACAAAAATAGGAAAACCACACCATGGATAAAAGGAAATGAAAAAATTACCCAAAAACTAGAAAATATTAAAGAAAGTGACCATAAGATAGAATTAATTATATTTTCTATAGATAAACTAAAAATGATTCAGGAAAAACTAGAGCCATTATACAGTGAAGACCCCTTAAAAGGTTGGGAAAAACATAGAACAAAGATAAAAATCGAACTAATTGATGATAATAGTATAATAACCCAAAGACCATTAAAATATAATTTTAATGATCTGAAAGAATTTAAAATGCATATAAAGGAATTATTAGAAAATAAATACATAAAAGAAGGTAATAGTAAACATACAAGCCCAGCATTTATAGTAAATAAACATAGTGAACAAAAAAGAGGAAAAAGCCGGATGGTTATTGACTATAGGAATCTAAATGCAAAGACAAAAACATATAACTACCCAATACCAAATAAAATATTAAAAATAAGACAAATCCAATGATATAATTACTTTAGTAAATTTGATTGTAAGTCAGGATTTTACCACCTCAAATTAGAAGAAGAATCTAAAAAGTTAACAGCTTTCACAGTATCACAAGAATTTTATGAATGGAATGTATTACCATTTGGATATAAAAATGCACCAAGAAGATACCAACATTTTATGGACAATTACTTTAACCAATTAGAAAATTGTATAATATACATAGATGTCATATTATTATACTCAAGAACGCAAGATGAGCATATAAAATTGTTAGAAAAATTTATACATATTATAACATACTCAGGGATAAGCCTAAGTAAGAAAAAGGCAGAAATAATGAAAACCCAAATAGAATTCCTAGGAATACAAATAGATAAAAATGGTATAAAAATGCAAACACACATAGTACAAAGAATAATAAATTCTGAAGAACAAATAGATACAAAAAAGAAATTACAATAGTTTTTAGGATTAGTAAATCAAGTGAGAGAATACATACCTAATTTAGCAGAAAATTTAAAACCATTACATAAGAAATTAAAGAAAGTTGTAGAATATCATTTTGACAATAAAGATCAAGAACAAATACAAAAAATAAAATAATTATGTAAAAGGTTACCTAAACTATGCTTTCCAGATGAAAATAAAATTTGTACCTATATAGTAGAATCAGATGCAAGTGAAATGAGCTATGGAGGAGTATTAAAATATAGATATGATAAAGAAGAGGTAGAACACCATTGCAGATATTATTCAGGAACGTTCACAAACCCTGAAATAAAGTGGGAAATAAATAGAAAAGAATTATATTCATTATATAAATGTTTATTAGCCTTTGAACCATACATTGTGTATAACAAATTTATTGTAAGAACAGATAATACACAGGTAAAATGGTGGATAACAAGAAAGGTACAAGATTCAGTAACGACCAAAGAGATACGAAGACTAGTACTAAATATATTAAATTTTACATTTACAATAGAAGTAATATGTACTAACAAGAATGTTATTGCAGATTACATCTCAAGACAAAACTACTCAAACTGAGAAAGAAAGTACAATAGAAGAAATACTCAAAGCTATGACCCTACTTTGTACAAAAGTAGATAACATAGACAAAGAGCTACAACAAATAAAAAGTCAGCAGCATGACTATAAAGATGCAGAGCTAAGTCGATCAGAAGACTCTAAAAATCCAGAGCTACAAGGTGACGTTGGAAAACATCTAAAAATCCATAATGATTTGTTATATGCAGCTACAGGAAGCACATCTGCAACAAAGGAAGAAAATAAAACCAGATATGTTAATACCAATATCAATAAGATATTCGAAAAACCGTTTATACCAAAAAACCAAAAGGATCCATTATTTATACCACCCCAGCTAAATACATATAAAGAAAGTCTAGGACAAAACAAAAAGACTTATAACCATATAACCAGAGCTTACATAGAAAACATCCACAAAATACAGACTTTTCTAAACCAAAATCCAAGGTCCAAAAATACCAAAAACCCCCATGAAGATTATATCACACAAAATCTACAGGGATATAATAAGCTGATTACACAACCAGGAACAAATACCAATCTAGTAGGAACTTGCTACAATTATGGACTATTAAGTACAGTATATACCCAAACAAGAGATGAGATATTGACAATACTGGAACTACATAAGGCATTTATGCATTATAAAAGAATAACTAAAAGAACACTTTTTTATATAAAGTTCTATTCAGCACCAGCAGATATATTGTATGACGAAATTAAACCTATCATACAAGTTATTAAAATCGGATTAACCAGAGAAATGATAATACCAAAAAAAATAGAACAACAAGACGAGATACAAAAGATAGAGATACCAGAATTCTATGCAAGAAAGCGGATTATTGGAATAGCTACTATTTTGAACGAGTTAACAACCAATTATTTAAATGAAAATTCAATATGGAGCTATTATGCAAGAGAGCAAACTATGATATATTCAAATTCCAGAGAAGTTCGAGATGCAGATATGGAAGAAATACGACAATGGATATTAAGCTTATTAAAACCAGAACAACAGCCAACTACAAGAGCAATACGAAAGAATTTTATTTCATCCGAGATAATGACAAAATATTGCAAGACTATTGGACACAGATACCCAGATCATCAATGCTCAAAGTGCTATGGAGAAGATAATGTAATTCCGATGCCCAGCTAGAATGAAAGCCAACAACGACAAGATAAAAAGCAAGATTGATACCTGACAAGATAAAAAGAAAAAGCAAAAAGTAAAGTTATTTGTCTTATTTGTAAAAGTAAGTGGTAGTGTAGTGTAGTGTGAATTATTAAAGTGTGAATTATTAAAATATGTAAATTATTAGTAGACAAATGTAAAGTAAAAATAGTGCGAATTATTAAATTAGTGGACAGATGTAAAGTAAGGAATATAGAAGTTAGCATCTCTACTAGTATAAATAGAAAGCCATTAGGCATATCTAAGGCAAGACTTTCTCGACGGAGAGCAAGCCTCTTTGTAAACAAAAATATTCAATAAAAATCTCAAGTTTCAAAGCTAAACAATGGAGCAAAATATATCAGTTATTACACATGTATATCGATTTATGATTATGCATAGCTAAATCTATTGATTCTTGAATATCATAGCATGATTAAATAAGTTTATATTAGTTGTTATATACTAGAATTATTTGAAGCATGTTTCCTAGTTTGTTAACATGAGGAAAAAAAGGAAAACTTCCAGAACTATGCCATCCTAAAGTTGAAACCATAGGCAGGGAAGCCGTTAGGGGAGTAAACAAAGTTGAGGCGCTGTTTAGGAAGAAAATACCTTTGAAAGTACGATGTTAATAGTGACAGGGAAACAATGTTGAAGATAATCTAGTTTATAGTGACCTAATATGGACAATATTTATTATGCATATGATATGAGGGAATTATTGATTAAACAACAGAACATAAACATGACTATTTATCTACATGATGAAGTGATACTAAATTATAAAACACTGATTTTATATACTCTTAAAGACATAGAAATTATCGAATTAAGGAAAATAATATGGGAAAAAATATTTGACTACGAAGAACTAGAACTAGCAACTCAAACCTGGTATGAAATAGATGAAATATACACAGAACTAGAACAAATTAATATGAGCGACTTAGAATTAGAATATTCAGATTAATGATAAATTACGAATACTTTCAATATTGGCAGACAACTTCTGAAAACATCATCTTATTAGGAGATCTAGTAAAAAAAAATATAGAAACATATCATAGAACTCAAGATATACAATATATAGAATATATTTTAGAAAATATAAAAGAAATTATTAGACTAATTCCTTTAAGAAAAGAATATTATGACAAAGCTTTCAATGTCTAAAAGCGTACTCACAAAATTGGTATCAGAGCCATGGACAATATAAGGAACTACAGATAGTATGAATAAAGAACAACACAAACAAGAATTAATTAGAACAGTTATAGAAAAAACGCCACGAGTTAAAACATATACAGAAAAGACTTAATTATAATATATATGCAGCGGTATGCCAACAATCAATATTAGCACAAAGATAAAAATACTTAAGTTACAAATGCAAATACAACAAATTGAATATAAATTAAAGCACAATTTGCAATGAATAAAGAAGAATTTGCTATAGACGAAAAAACATATGAAAATCAGGACAAATTAAAAATAAAGATAATATTTTCAAATTTAGGAAGAAGATATAAAAAAATAGGTGAAAATTTAAGTCTAATGCTAGAAAAAGAAGCATTAAGATTAGAAGATAGCCTAACAGCCATGGTACGGATAGCAAAAGAAAACAAAGATATAGATAGAAAAAAGGAGGTAGAAATTATAAGACAACAAGCAAAAATAGAAATACAACAAATAGAAGAAACAAAAAATGTTAAGATAATTGCTTTAGAAAAAGAATTAGCTACATTAAAAGAACTATATGCAATTAAACAAAAAGAAAAAGAAATTGAGACAAAATTTAAAGATGAAATAGAAAAATTTAAAGAAAAATTACAAATCGAAGAAGAACCAGAAATAAGGATTGATGATATAAACGAAGATCACTCAGAACAAGGTTTAGACATAAGCGAAACATATACAGAAATTTTAGCAAATATTGAAGAAAAGGATATAACATAAAATTTTATAGAAATAAATACAGGAGATATTAATGAAGACGTAAAAGCAAGTACATCAGAAGTTAAGAATCCAAAAAAATTAAATCCAACATATTATACAGTGAATTATGAATAATCTGATAGAGACAATAGTATATGGAATAAAAGGTTAAATAGAAAATGGACACCAATTCCAACGACTACACAAAATAATTTCTTAGACCTAGATTGTGTAACAGATATAAATAAAACAATCCAACTATGGATAGGATATATATCAAAACAAATAATAGATAATAAAATAGGAATGACAGAAGTACCAGGATACATAGAAAGGACACTTATAGGAACAGTAAAACTATGGTTACAAAACCTAACAGAAGAAAGTATAAAATCATTAAAAAATAATAAGAGAATAGACGGTGAGATGGCAACAATACCAATTGACATATTAAATAAATATGAAATAGCCATAAGAAACGAATTTAGTAGTACAACTACAGAAATAGAAGAACAAAATAAAGAAAAACAGTTAAACAGGAATTTAATGTTAAAATTAGCAATATATAACATGTGTTATATAGAAGAATATACATGCGTATTTAGAGAATATTATTATAAAGGAACATATAATACAGAAGAAGGAAAAGAAATAAGAAGATTATACTTCACAAAACTACCAGAACCCTTTAGTTCAAAGATAATAAAAGATTGGAATGAAGCAGGGCTACAAGATACTCTAGGAGCAAGAATAAGATACTTACAAAAATGGTATTCTGAAATTTGTGAAAAATATAGAGAAGAAATAAAAATGGAAAAAACCATAATAAAAAACTTGTCATGTTGCAAAGATAAGGTAGCACCTCAATTCAGATATACCGATGATTACTATAAAAAGAAATATAGAAAACAGGATAAATACAAAAAATATAAATCTCAACATAAGTATAAAAGACCTCGAAGAAGGTACTACATAAGATATCTTCTCCATAGCACTTTGAGCATTGATGATCTGGGTATCTGTGTCCAATAGTCTTGCAATATTTTGTCATTATCTCGGATGAAATAAAATTCTTCCTGACATTTTCCAATATAATACTAGAGATTTATCTATGTTTTTATCGTTTATTGCTACTGAATAATTGGCGCTTATTATAAATTTAAAACCAGAACAACAGCCAACTACAAGAGCAATACGAAAGAATTGTTTATATCATCAATCCTTATTTTTGGTTCTTCTTCGATTTGTAATTTTTCTTTAAATTTTTCTATTTCGTCTTTTAATTTTGTCTCAATTTCTTTTTCTTTTTGTTTAATTGCATATAGTTTTTTTAATGTAGCTAATTCTTTTTCTAAAACAATTATCTTAACATTTTTTGTTTCTTCTATTTGTTGTATTTCTATTTTTGCTTGTTGTCTTATAATTTCTACCTCCTTTTTTCTATCGGTCCATAATTATAGCAAGTTCCTACTAGATTGGTATTTGTTCCTGGTTGTGCAATCAGCTTATTATATTTTCTATAGATAAACTAAAAATGATTCAGGAAAAATTAGAGCCATTATACAGTGAAGACCTCTTAAAATGTTGGGAAAAACATAAAACAAAGATAAAAATCGAACTAATTGATGATAATAGTATAATAACCCAAAGACCATTAAAATATAATTTTAATGATCTGAAAGAATTTAAAATGCATATAAAGGAATTATTAGAAAATAAATACATACGAGAAAGTAATAGTAAACATACAAGTCCAGCATTTATAGTAAATAAACATAGTGAACAAAAAAGAGGAAAAAATCGGATGGTTATTGACTATAGGAATCTAAATGCAAAGACAAAAACATATAACTACCCAATACCAAATAAAATATTAAAAATAAGACAAATCCAAGGATATAATTACTTTAGTAAATTTGATTGTAAGTCAGGATTTTACCACCTCAAATTAGAAGAAGAATCTAGAAAGTTAACAGCTTTCACAGTACCACAAGGATTTTATGAATGAAATGTATTACCATTTGGATATAAAAATGCACCAGGAAGATACCAACATTTTATGGACAATTACTTTAACCAATTAGAAAATTATATAATATACAAAAACGACATATTATTATACTCAAGAACGCAAGATGAGCATATAAAATAATTAGAAAAATTTATACATATTATAACATACTCAGGGATAAGCCTAAGTAAGAAAAAGGCAGAAATAATGAAAACCCAAATAGAATTCCTAGGAATACAAATAGATAAAAATGGTATAAAAATGCAAACACACATAGTACAAAAGATAATAAATTCTGAAGAACAAATAGATACGAAAAAGAAATTACAATAGTTTCTAGGATTAGTAAATCAAGTGAGAGAATACATACCTAATTTAGCAGAAAATTTAAAACATATTAATTTGTTCTAGTTTTGTGTATATTTCATCTATTTCATACCATGTTTGAGTTGCTAGTTCTTGTTCTTCGTAGTCAAATATTTTTTCCCATATTATTTTCCTTAATTCGATAATTTCTATGTCTATAAGAGTATATAAAATCAGTGTTTTATAATTTAGTATCACTTCATCATGTAGATAAGTAGTCATGTTTATGTTTTGCTGTTTAATCAATAGTTCCCTCATATCATATGCATAATAAATATTGTCCATATTATGTCACTATAAACTAGATTATCTTCAACCTTGTTTTCCTGTCACTATTAACATCGTACTTTCAAAGGTATTTTCTTCCTAAATAGCGCCTCAACTTTGTTTATTCCCCTAACGGCTTCCCTGCCTATGGTTTCAACTTTAGGATGACAGTTTTGGAAGTTTTCCCTTTTTTCCTCATGTTAACAAACTAGGAAACATGCTTCAAATAATTCTAGTATATAACAACTAATATAAACTTATTTAATCATGTTATGATATTCAGGAATCAATAGATTTAGCTATGCATAATCATAAATCGATATACCTGTGTAATATCAGTTATAGAAAAACGCCACGAGTTAAAACATAAACAGGAAAGACTTAATTATAATATATATGCAGCGGTATGCCAAAAATCAATATTAGCACAAAGAAAAACAATACTTAAGTTACAAATGCAAATACAACAAATTGAATATAAATTAAAGCACAATTTGCAATGAATAAAGAAGAATTTGCTATAGACGAAAAAACATATGAAAATCAGGACGGATTAAAAATAAAGATAATATTTTCAAATCTAGGAAGAAGATATAAAAAAATAGGTGAAAATTTAAGTCTAATGCTAGAAAAAGAAACATTAAGATTAGAAGATAGCCTAATAGCCATGATACGGATAGCAAAAGAAAACGAAGATATCGATAGAAAAAAGGAGCAATAAAATAAATCCTTCTTAAGAAGCAGAAGACAAAAAAAAAGTTATGACGTCATTTTTATTTGTTAAAATGGTAACTGTTTATATTACTTATTTTATTATATCTTATTATATGTGTCACACATTCAACCCCAGTCGTAATTGCACCAAAATGGCAACAGACACAGACATCTAATGTTTAGACTCAATTTGGGCATACATCCCCATTTTGTATGGCTTATTGGATTATCAAATGTTACAAAGCCCTTAACCAACTCTTCGGAGTGACCAAAATGTTGCTAATGGTGGAAGGCTAAATGATAAGATACTTTTCCTGTATCCAAAACCATAAGGAACAACTGTATTTTGGGAAGGAAGACCATTGAAACGTTTTAGGGATTAGGAAACAATTGTTTTTTTTAATAACTCAACACAAAATGAAATTCTATTGTGAATCTCCGTTCTTTTAATGTGAGTTCATTTTGATTGCAGTTGCCACATTCATTTGGTCTGTGTTAGGGCTTGAAAAAAATGTCTTGCCTTGTAACGTGGTTCTTCAAAATTGTGTGTTTTCTATGTCCTTTCCAATTCTAAATTTTCATTTATTTTTATGATGTTGGAATTTCTTTGTTTATATTTTGATCAACATGCACTCGTATGGTTAAGTCCAAAAAAGTTTGTATATCTATCTATCTATCTATATATCTATCTATCTATCTATCTATCTATCTATCTATCTATCACCATCTTGGTGTTGGGAAAAGCAAGACACTAACAAGAATGCCTTACAAGATAACAACGGAATAATACCTAAGTCTAACTTTCCCTTTCAATTTGAACCAAGAGAAGACAAACCAAATCAAGCTATACAAAGAATAGACAGCAAGTATATCAACCAAACAAAAACAACAAGATAAGAATAAGCCAATCACACAAGACACAACGATTTACGTGAAAAATCCTTCGATGTGAAGAGTAAAAACCCACAGGACCAAAAGCCCCACTATAAACACCAAGTGTTACAAAATTGGCCACAAAACAAGCGCCAAACAATGAGCAACAACAAAACAAGATTGCACCAAAACTAGAGAATTAAAGGAGAGATTTCACCCAAAAATGAGCTACTGTTCACGTTCCAAAATCAGAAGCTACAGACCTCCAAATCCGATCTCCACCATTTAATTGTAAGAAACAAATGCTGAAAACTCCCAGTTCAAATTTGAACACGATCCAACGGTTAACGAAGCGGAAAACTCTGTCGACTGCCTGAGCAGAAAATTTCCAGAAGCAAAAAGGGGATTTTTCTCTTTTTCTCTCAATCTCTAAAATGAATCTCTCTTAATTTTTCTCTCGTGTTTTTGAAAATAAGACCAAATAAGCCTTATATATGCCACATAATATTTGGGTTATGGGCTAAAGTGGACTGATCCTAATAATACTTTTATTTGTCCACATAGGAAGGGAAAAAAAGATCCTAAACCCAACAATTCTCCCCCTCACAACTATGTGGAGGAGACTGCCATCCCGGCGATCATGCAACAATCCTCAAACTACCCTCTTGGCAAAGCTTTAGTCATCATGTCGGAACCATTATCATTGGTATGGATCTTTTCAAGTTCAAGCAACTTAGAATCCAACACATCTCGAATCCAATGATACCTCACATCAATGTGTTTAGACCGACCATGAAATGTAGAATTCTTGTCAAGATGAATAGTACTTTGACTGTCGCAATAAAGCATATACCTCTCTTGAGCACAGCCAAGTTCCCCCAAAAATCTCTTCATCCAGATCAACTCTTTGCAAGCTTCAACAACAGCAATAAGCTCAGCCTCTGTAGTAGATAAAGCAACACATTTTTGCAACCTAGATTGCCAAGACATAGCTCCCCTTACAAAAGTAATCAAGTATCCTGAAGTAGACTTATGAGTATCAACATCACCAGCCATGTCTGAATCAGTGTAACCACAAAGAATAGGCTTCCCTGTACCTAAACAAAAACTCAAACTAGAAGTGCTACAAAGATATCTCATAATCCACTTTACAACATTCCAATGCTCTCTTCCCGGATTAGAAAGAAAATGACTAACAATACTAACAACATGAGCAATATCTGGTCTTGTACACACCATTGCATACATCAAACTACCAACAGCTGAAGCATAAGGAACTTTCTTCATATCTTCCTTCTCACCATCATTGGAAGGGCAATGTTTAGTACTCAATTTGAAGTGCATAGCTAAAGGTATATTGACAACCTTAGCTTTGTCCATATTGAATCTACGAAGTACTTTCTGAATATACTTATCTTGTGACAACCACAATTTCTTAGCATCTCTATCACAGACAATCTGCATGCCAAGAATCTGCTTTGCTGGTCCCAAGTCTTTCATAGCAAAAGACTTATTCAACTCTTGCTTCAACTCTTTAATCCTGCAAGCATTATGACCAACAACAAGCATGTCATCGACATAAAGCAAAACGATAATAAAGTCACCATCAGAGAATATTTACACAAAAATGCAATGGCCTGAGAGCTTGTTTTAAACCATACAAGATCTTCTTCAATTTGCAAACATAATTCTCTTTTCCCTTGACTTCAAAGTCTTCCGGCTGGTCCATATAATTTCTTCATCCAAGTCACCATGGAGAAAAACAGTTTTAACATCCATCTGTTCAATCTCTAAATCCAGACTTGCAGCCAAGCCTAGAACCACACGGATGGATGACATCTTCACAACTGGAGAGAATATCTCATCAAAATCAATTCCCTTTTTCTGGCTAAAACGTTTCACAACTAATCTAGCCTTGTACCATGGAGCTGGGTTACCATCTTTATGTTTTACCCTAAAAACCCACCTGTTTTTCAAAGCTTTTCGATGTTTAGGTAACATGACCAAATCAAAGGTATGATTATCATGTAGAGACTTCATTTCATCTTCCATAGCATCAAACCACATTTATTTTTCTTCACTTTTCATGGCCTCATCAAGACTCTATGGTTCTCCCCCATCAGTCAAGAGTACATACTCATTGGAAGAATAACGAGATGAAGGTATTTTCTCTCTAGTAGATCTTCTAAGAGAACTCTCTGGAGCATTAATAATTATTGGTTGCTGACCAACCACATCGTCTTGCACTGGAGCATCAGCGGCATACTGGTCATTCTGAATATGATCACCATCTTCAATATCAACTTGATTTTCATCATTTTAAAGATTTTCACCTGGTGGAATAGTCAAAGGCACAGGATCAACATCAACTAGGCTGTCACTACTCTGAGAATCAACTTTCTCAATTTTGTCAAGATCTTCAATTGTTTGGTCTTCAAAGAACACAACATCACGACTTCTAACAATTTTCTTCTCAACTGGATCAAAGAAACGATAGCCAAATTCATCTTGACCATAACCAACAAAGATACATTGCCTAGTTTTAAGATTTAACTTTGACCTTTCATCCTTAGGAACATGCACAAAGGCTTTACACCTAAAAACTTTAAGATGATCATAAGAAACATTCTTACCAGACCAAACTCTGTCAGGGACATCACCATTCAAAGCAACAGTAGGAGATAAATTGATAACATATGCAACAGTATTAAGTGCTTCTGCCCAAAAGGAATCTGACTGCTTAACATCTGAAAGCATACATCTAACTCTCTCAACAAGAGTTCTATTCATCCTCTCATTTAAACCATTTAGTTGAGGAGTCTTTGGAGGAGTTTTCTGATGCCGAATACCCTGCTCTCTGCAATATCTATCAAAAGGGCCAATATACTCACCACCATTATCATAACGAATGCATTTCAATTTCTTCCCTTTTCGTCTCTCAACCAAGGCCTAAAAACTCTTGAACACATCAAGTACCCGATCCTTGAACTTCAAAGAGAATACCTAGAGTTTGCGAGAATAATCATCAATAAAAGTCACAAAATAAAGTGCACCACCATGAGACCTTACCTTAAAAGGACCACACAAATCAGAATGTACCAACATCATTCTCCACCAAATTTACCGAGCCTAAAAAATGGAGCCATGAAAAACATACAAGTTAGACAACTTGTCACCACGGGCTACAATCGTCGAGCCTTTAGTAAGCTTCCACTGGCCAGCATCAAGGGTATTAACATAACCCTCATCATCAAGATATCCCACGGAAATCAAATTCAAGCGAACATCTGGAGCATGTTTGACATTGTTGAGAACTAGTTTGGAACCATTATTACTTTCCAAAAAAACTGTCCCAATACCAAGAACTGTAACCTCATGATTATTACCCATTTTCAACATCCCAAAATTACCTGGAGTATAAGAAGAAAATAATTCCTTCCTGGGCGTGACATGAAAAGTAGCACCAGAATCCACAAAACAGCTAGACTCATCGCGAACAAGATTGACGACATTTTCATCACAAAAAACAAGAAGATCATCATTAGCAACAACAATAACACGATTTTCATTGTCACCTTCTTTCTTTTGTTGTCTCATATCTCTCTTATACTTAAAACAATATTTCTTGATATGCCCATTCTTATGGCAATAGTCATATGTAACATTCTTGTATTTAGACTTTGACTTACCTCTACTTTTATCTCTGTCATTCTGACCTCTGAACTTGTTTCTCCCCTATCTTCAGTAACCAAAACATCAGAGTGTGAAGTAAAAGAAGTTGAGCCTTGAGATCTCCTTCTCATCTCTTCATTCAAGATACCACTCTTAGTATATTCCATGGCCACAACACCACTGGGAGTAGAATTAGTCAAAGAAACTCGAAGAGTTTCAAAAGAATCTGGCAGAGTATTAAGAAGTCATAGTCCCTGTATTTCTTCATCGAATTTTACATTCATTCCAGATAGCTAGTCAAGAACACCCTGAAAATCATTAATATGATCAGAAATAAGAGTGCCCTCTTTATACCTGATATTCATCAATTGTTTCAATAGAAACAACTTATTGTTGCCAGTCTTCGAAGCATACAACGTCTCGAGCTTGTCCCACAAACTTCTGGCATGTGTCTCATTCACAATGTGATTTCGAACATTATCTTCAACCCATTGTCTAATATAGCCACAAACCTGCAAGTGCTCAAATTCCCATTCCTCATTCGTCATGGACTGGGATTTATTAGAGGTAAACACATGTAAATGCATTTTCTTGACAAATAGAAGATCTTTCATCTTGCCTCCCCAAATATGATAGTTACTACCAGTCAAACATACCATCTTGCTCATATTTTCCTCCATCATTCAAATTATTAATGAACAACAACCAATGAGCTAATACCACTTTGTTGGGAAAGGCAAGGCACTAACAAGAATGCCTGACAGGATAACAACAGAATAATACCCAAGTCTAACTTTCTGATACTCAACATCTGGTTCTTGCAATTCAACTGTGGAGATCGGATTTGGAGGTCTGTAACTTCTGATTTTGGGGTGTGAACAATAGCTCGTTTTTGGGTGAAATCTCTCCTTTAATTCTCTAATTTTGGTGCAATCTTGTTTTGTTGTTGCTCGTTGTTTGGCGCTTGTTTTGTGGCCAATTTTGGAGAATAATTTTGTAACTCTTGGTGTTTATAGTGGAGCATTTGGTCCTGTGGTTTTTTACTCTTCAAATCGAAGGGTTTTCCACGTAAATCGTTGTGTCTTGTGTGATTGACTTATTCTTATCTTGTTGCATTTGTTAGATTGATATACTTGCTGTCCATTCTTCGTAGTGCTTGATTTGGTTTGTCTTCTCTTGGTTCAAATTGAAATGGAAAGTTAGACTTGAGTATTATTCCGTTGTTATCCTGTCAGACATTCTTGTTAGTGCCTTGCCTTTCCCAACACTTGGCCAAGATTATGACAATCAATCCGGAGATAAAATTGTCACTGCGAAAGAGTTTGTATATCTATCTATCACCATCTTGGCCTTACTTGAATAATCTTAATTGCTCATCCTCGAAAAAGAACACATCAGCTCATGTGGAGCTCAATTTAACACATCAATTTCGCCCAAAATATGTTGCGGTAGTGCTTTACAAATCAGTTCAGAGAATGGTGGAAGCAGAATTCCTAAAGCATATATATGATAGGAATAACATATTTATTTGTTTTAAAGAGTAATAAATTCACAACATTCTAAGGAGTTTATATTATAAACTGGCCTCATTGTCTCATGTTTAAGAAATACTGGAGGTACACTACGATCTCATGCTTAAAAAATTTACACACAAGAATAGTACCAAATATGTAGAAAAAGTTATGTGAACAAAAACATGCAAGGATAATTGAAGGAGGAACTAAATCAGGAAATGAAATTACACTTATCATCTCCTCGTAATAATAATAACGATTGTTTCACACTATTTTCAACATAATGCATGTGAAGTAAATATCTAATTAATTAGGCTGCACACATTCTGTCATCAATTTTTATTCAAAGATAAGACATAATTATTAGAAAGAAAAATCATCTAATTTTATATTAAGCTTTATCTACTTAATACATATTATTTTATGGGCAAATTACAGGAATCACATACTTTTAAGGCAAAATTACAATTTATCCCTTAAAAGTTTATAATTACAGAAATCCCTCAAACGGATACAATAATATAAGCGCTGATACATTAATCTGATGCGCGAGATAGTACGATACATTACATTTTATACGTGATACACTAATCTGATGTACATTTTATACATCATACAATAATATGATGCGCGAGATACACTAATTTGATGTGCGAGATATACTAATCTGATGCGCGAGATACACTAATCTGATGCGCGAAAATGAGGAATTTTGGAGATTTGTAAAATTTATAGGGGATAATGGTAATAAGTAAACTAAAAGGTGCGATTTCTGTAATTTTTCCTTATTTTATTTGTATGCTTACTTCAATTTCACATTAGAAAGAAGAGAAGTTAAAGTTCAAAAAAATGAGAAAGTAGAATAAAAAACAAATTAGCTAAATCCCCCAAACAAATTAATTGAATTGCATAAAATTTTCACCATCCTTTCTGTTGACATTATTATTTTTATCCTTTTTACTTCCATTTTCCTTTATTCTCTCTTTTCAATACAGAGGTAATGTTGACTTGCTCGAATGTGTTTGACATTAAATATAATTTCAAATAAGCTAATTTCATTTTCTTCCAAGTTCCAACAACTAGTTCACTATTAATTTTACTCATTTTAAGTTTTCCTCAAAGCTTCATATAAGGTAAAATGTACATCACCTCATTTAAGTTGGCATTATCGCTAAGATCATTTATCTTTTATATTCATATGATACTTTGAATGTAGTAAAATAAGTTATACAATACAGAAAACCTCTATAAATTAATACTCGATAAATTAATAATTTCTCTAAAGTAATATTTTCCTTCGGTCCCGACTTGGGCCAATGAAAAAAATCACCAATTTCGATAAGATAATAAGATAATATATTTCCAGAAGACCCCTATATACACTACAACAAAAACAACTTTTAGCGGCAATAAATAAACACATTAATAAAGAGTGCTAAAGTCTTTATCGGCATTAATTAAGTGCCATTAGATCCAATGTCGCTAAAGCCTTTAGGGGCACATACAAAGAGTGCTAATTGTCGCTAAAAATACATATTTAGCGGCAATTGCTAATTAATTGCCGCTAAAGCTCATTTTTGATGTAGAGATAAATATATGGTCTGTTAATATCATAAATTAATAATTCTTTAAAATTACAAATATATCTAAAACAATTTAGTGAATATGATTCTATTGTGTTCTGTTTTTTCTTCAAATTTAAATCTAGTTGAAGTTCATCTCTAACTTTTCTTATTGCATCTAAGAACTCCAATGTTGTGTTTTCGAACTACACCATAAAATTGTGAAGAGTTCTAGATGCGATAAGTGCTTTATTATGCGTAACTGGTTCCAAAGGTATAATATCATCTTCAACTTCATCATCAACATTGCCTTTTCCGATGGTATCCACAATTTCTTCTAAGCTTTGGACTTCTGAACATGTATCACTTTCACCTGGATAATCCAACAGGTTATTGGCATCCATTTTATTGTGGTAACCGAGATCATTAATCATGACCTCAAGTTCATGAATGACGCTTTCACAAGTGGGTTCGTTCAAATTCTCTGAGATTGCATCCCCCGAATGAATTTTACAGTGTCAAAAACAATTTGCTATTGTCTCTTGCTGATCATTCGTTGTCCAAGCGGGGATTGCAAAATTAATAGCATCCAAAACATTAATTTTTGTTGGATCAGTTTGTTCCACTTCACAACCTTATAATATCCTACGATAAAATATGTTACGATAATACATCTTGAAAGCTCTTATTATCCCATCATCACTAGGTTGAATTTTGGATGTCATGTTGGGTGGCAAGAAAAACAATTCAACATTTTGTAGTTCTTCAGTATTTCTATTATGCGCTGGACAATTATCTACCAAAAGCAAAATTCGTCTACCATGCATTTTGTGATCAAACCAACGAATATATTCATAAAAAAACACACATCTCATCCATGCTCTTTTGTTTGCACGATAGTGACAATTCAATAAATATGATACATAAATTAGTAAGATACAATGATTTTGATATATTTGTTGTTCTTTATGTATAATATTTTTTTATGTTAAATCAATAAATATGATACAAAAATTAGTAAGATACAATGATTTTGATATAATCAAAATTAACCTTCATTAAATCTCAAATCATTCTTTAAATTAATAAATATTAATTTATCGATTAAATTATATCTTTATAAAATAATAAAATTTCATGATCCCACCTATATTAATTTATAGAGGTTTTATTGTATTTGCTAAGAGAAAGTGGACGACATGCAACTTCAATAATTAGTTAATATAGAAATTTGGGTTGGGTTTCAACAGAGTGAAGTTATAGAAAAGAATGAACGAGAATGAGGGGACAAGATAGTTTCCTTGACCAAAAAGAGATGCCAAGACACCTTGTCTATTAGCACATATAGTTTTCACATGATAATTAAGGAACTGATCAAACATAAAATTCACACAAATATGAAAAGGAAAGAGAAAGAGAAAACTGCAAAATTAGTCACAAGGCACATCATGAGGTTAAGAGAGAAACATATCATAACAAATACACAAGGCCACAAGGAAACACTGTGCATCCACAACAGGCCTGGACAAATAGGCAAAATAAATAATGCCAACATGTGGTCCCAAATTTCGAGGAATATTAACCACCATGCTTGTACCATTAACACCAATTAGTGCTACCAGGAGCTCTTCAGTCTAATTCATATCTATATAATCAAAAGAGTTGTTGCCAAAGAGGATCATTGATAAAGTTGTGATAAAGAGAATCAATGGAAGAAGAAAGCTGAAGACACAAAGTGAACACAACTGATCATAGAAAAATTAGTGTTGTGGTTGAACGTAAAGAAGGGGGGGGGGGGGGTGAATTAAAAATCCTTTAGTCAACTTCCTGTATGGGTCAGTCAACTCACATGCAAGTTAGTATTACAATATAAGGTAAGAGTAAATGCAGTAAGTAAAAGACTCAGAGAGTTTATACTGGTTTGGAACACAGGTGTGGTGCCTACTTCCAGTACCCTTGGATTTCAAGGGTTTCCTTAAGAACTTGTTGAGAACATGGGTAATACGAAGTAGACTGAAAAACCTTGTCTGATGTGCAAATCAGATCATCTACTTTGACACAACCATCTACTTTGACACAACCTCTACTTGTATAACCTACTCTTTTTTTTCTCTTTTCTTTTTCAATTGTATACTTACGAGAATACAAAGCTTTTATGAAAGACAATAGAAGACACCAATACAAGTTCATGTTAAGTGTGTACTTCACAACTGCGACTATGAGTAGGTTTACATAGTGGTGAGGACTGCTCTTTTAAGGAATAACCCAAGGGAGTTTCAAATCAAGGATCTCGATTGAATTCTTAATTTCAGTTGATTGATTCATGTCAATATCATGTATGTGCATGAGCAAACCAATTCCTTCTTTTTCATGGAGATCTTCTTGTGATCTTGATACTCTTCCTTCTCTTGAAGATCTTCTTGTAATCTTGAAACTTGGCTGAATTTATTGATTGTCTATCTTCTATATTTACTTCATCCTAGTCAGGATTGTAGTTGCCTTGATTCTGGGACCCTTGAATAATGGTTTTCCTTTCCTGTGTTGCTTCATTGAGTGCAACTTGTTACTTCCTTCATTGCAATGCTTCTTTGACGTCATTCCCTTTTGATTTCCTTGCCTACAATTTATCATGCATATGTTAGGTATTTCATTATCAAACTAAATCGTTCTTATGATGCTATCAATATCCCCCTTTTTGATAATTACAATTAATTCACAATTTAGTATAGGGCCAAATGAGATAATGAAACTTCCCTGATATATGTCTATCTGCAGTTTTCAGGAGAAATTTATTGCCCCCCGTGACTGTAGGTTGTATGGCTCCCCCTGTCTCTATTGAGGCTCCCCTGTCTTTATTGAGTCCCATCTACGAAATTGTAGGAACATATTCTCCCCCTTTGGCATAATAAAAAGAGAGATAAAGCAATATACAACAATTAAACAGAACATGTAGTAGTAAGAAGAGTCAGAGTAGGAAGGCAGAGGCCTTCAATACACAACCCCCCCCCCCCCCCCAAAAAAAAGGGACAGATCCCATAGAAATATTGACCAAAAGTAGCAAAAAGATGGGATCAAATGAGGAAGGTCAAGCGATCACCCAGAAAGTATTTCAAGGTGTTGATAACCTTCCCACAGAAGGTATTGTAGGAACGTTCCACATTTTTAGAGAGGTTGGAGTAAGATGTCTGGACAGAGATGGCAAGATTTGTATTGGAAGAGCTGACTCCACCTCTGAGAGAGTCAACTTGCTTGATTAACTTGTTGACCGCTGAGATGCCTTCCTAGTTTATACCAGTAATTGCAATATGTAGCTTTCCCACATATGTACTTGTGTCCTTCTAAAGGAAAAAAGACCTTTTCAACAGCATCTTGAAGTGTCTCCCACAACAAGTATGTGAGTTTTGAGTTCATTAGTGTCCTGTAGCAAGAAAGGAACTGACTCGGCAAATATCTTAGTCGGTTTGACCATCTCAGACTTGGCTTTGACAGAGTCTTTTTTCGCCCATTTCCTATCAACTTGTACATACCCCATACTTGAGAAAGTATGAGAGTTATAAGTGGCATTGATCTCAACAGGGGTGAACATGGTGGGGTCGACCAAACGATCTACTAGAATTCGAGAGATGAGTAGTCCATATGGTAGGCTTGCTGAAGCATTAGTGTTCTCGGCACTTTCCAGGATATGTTCTTTGAACCATACTTCCCAGTTGATGCGGTATTTCTTTAGCAGACAGGACAACAAGAACATATCCTAAGTAGAGATATTGCTTTGAGAGCCTTTACTGGGAAGAAGAGTGGTGGCAATGATGTGTGCAAGAATGCGATGCTCAAAGCATAGGGATAAGGGGCCAAAGTTAGACATGTTAGCACCGGGCTCAACCACGATTATCTTAGCACCTTCCAGGGATACCTTAAAATCATCAAGCCAGATGCCATTCATGTATGGGACTATACTAGAGAATTTTGTACCAAAAACATCCTCAAACAAGAGATTATTGACAATAATACGATTACCCAGAACAAGAGTTTCCAACTCACCACTGTCATGAGAGATACGGAGATTCACATAGAAAACGAATAACCTCTTAAAAAAAATCAATACCACAGATGCTAAACATAAGAGATAGTTTCTGAGCTTTGAGAAAAGAGCTTACCGGACAGTTGGAATCCTTCAACTGACTCAAATTAATCACCCTGCCAGGAACAATAGGTTGAGATTTGAAGCTAGCATACCTGTTATTCTGTTCAACTCCCCAAAACCTTTGCCTGTCTTTGGGGGAGAGAGATCTAGAGGCACTAGGTCGAGGTTTCTTCTGATCCTTGTTCTCTTTTGCAGACGAGGCCTTTCTTTTGAACGAAGGATAGGGAGAAACCAAGGAGTCATCCAAGGAATTAGAAGATGTTAGAATGTTCACTTAGAAAGATCTCGAAGAATTAAGATCAGAGCTTTTGAGTGAGTTCCGATCATGATTGAGAGTGAAGGAAGAAGAAAAATAGAGAAAATAAATAGAGAATAACGGAACGAGAAGAGTTGAAAGGGAGAAGAAAAGTCTTGAAGTTACAAGACAGAATGGAGAGGGTTTTATAAAGAAGAGAGACTGACGACATATAATAATTATCGAGGTGGAGAAATGATAGGGTTAGTATTAAACAACACAAAAAGGAAAAAAACAACATAAATAAGGTAAATAAATCACATTAATAAAAAGAGGTGATACCGAGACATTTACAGAGAAAGCAAAATCTTTCCTCAAGCAGGGGTTTGGTAAAAATATCAGCTAATTAATTTTTAGAATCGATAAATTCTAACGAAAAATCACCATTTTCCACACGATCACGAATAAAATAATGCTTAATATCAATATGCTTAGCCCTAGAGTGATGCACAGTATATTTAGATAAACTAATAACACTTGTATTATCACTAAAAATAGGGTCAAATTCATATGAAAGATCATAATCAATTTATTGGTGCATCATCCATAATAATTGAGTTCTACAATTTCCCACAACTAGATATCCAGATTCGGTGGTAGATAAAGCAACCAAAGTTTGCTTCTTACTGTGCCAAGAGATCAGGGATTGACCCAGAATTTGGCAAGTTCCATAGGTGCTTTTTCGATCATTTTTGTCACCTGCAAAATTAGCATCTGAGTATCCAATTAGATCAAACTGAGAGGAGTGAGGGTACCATAGTCCTAAATTAGTGGTTCTTATTAGATAGCGAATGATTTTTTTTACTGCTGTGAGATGTGATTCTTTTGGTGCAGACTGGAAATATGCACACTTGCACACGCTAAACATAATGCCTGGTTGGTCGATAGTTAAATAAAGTAGAGATCCAACCATTCCTCGATACATATTTTCATCTATATCTTTTCCTGGTGCATCTGTCTCAAGGCAAGTTGATGGACTCATGAGAGTTCCATAAGTATTTCCTTTATCCAACTCGAATTTCTTTATGAGTTCCTTAGTATATTTGGTTTGACTGATGAAGGTTCCGTTAGTCGACTTCTTAATTTGTAAATCGAGGAAGAAGGTGAGCTCTCCCATTAGACTCATCTAAAATTCTCCCTTCATAAGATTAGCAAAACTCTCACACAGAGAGGGGTTAGAACTTCCAAAAATAATATCATCGACATAAATTAGAACTATGAGAATAAAAGATCTAGATCTTTGGATGAAAAGATTCGTGTCGATTTTTCCTCTTTGAAAATTGTTATAGAGTAAAAAATTGCTTAATCTCTCATACTAAGCTTTAGGGGTTTGTTTGAGACCATAACGCGCTGTCGAGAGTTTGTAAACATAATCAGGACAAGAAGAAATTTCAAAATCAAGAGGTTGTTTAACAAAAACCTCTTCTTTGATAAAACCATTTAAGAAAGCACTTTTAACATCCATTTGAAAGAGTTTAAAACACTTATAGGATGCATATGCTAAAAGAATTCGAACAGATTCTAACCTTGCAACCGGAGTAAAAGTTTCATCATAATCAATACCTTTATTTTGGGAGTATCCTTGAGCAACTAATCCTGATTGGTTATAGATGACCTTTCCATCTTCATTTAGCTTATTTTGAAAGACCCATTTGGTTCCAAATAGTTTTTTGATCTTTTAGTAAGGGTCTACACTTGGTTTCTTTCGAATTTATCAAGTTTATCTTTCATGGCTTGTTTCTAAGATTCATCTTCCATTGCTTCATTGATACGTTTTGGTTCAATTTGGGAGACAAATGCCACATAGGCTTGTTTTTTCAAGGATGCTCTCGTCTGTAACAAATCATCTAGTTTTCCCATGATGAAGTCATTAGGATAGCTAGAATTATGTCTCCATTCCTTAGGAATTCCAATATTTTCTACTGGAATAGTCAACTCCGGCTCTGGGATAGTTTGCTATTCTTTTGTGATTTGAACAGATATATTTGAGTGACTCTTAGTATTTATTTTGGGAATAGGTTTCAGCTTCCTGCATTCTTGGGTTAGTAACGTAAAAAATAACATGAAAAAAATTCTTCAAGGCTTAAGGTTATTTTTTTGAAAACTCGAAAAGCACTATTGACATGGGCATAGCCCAAAAATATACCTTCATCGCTCCTTGGATGAAACTTACCGAGATTTGTCTAGCCATTGTTATGAATGAAGCATTTGCATCCAAAAGGGTGAAAGTAGCTAATATTAGGTTTCTGACCTCTCTAGAATTCGACACAACCTCTACATGTATAACCTACACTCATATCTTTCTTTCTCTTTTCTTTTTCAATTGTATACTCACGAGAATACAAAGATTTTATGAAAGACAATAGAAGACACTAGTACAAGTTCAAGTAAAGTGCGTTCTTTACAACTGTGACTATGAGTAGGTTAATATAGTGGTGAGGACTTCTCTTTTAAGGAATAATCCAAGGGAGTTTCAAATCAATGATCTCGATTGAATTCTTGATTTTGGTTGATTGATTCATGTCCATATCAAATATATGCATGAGCAAACCGATTCATTCCTTTTCTTAGAGATCTTCTTGTGATCTTGATACTCTTCCTTCTCTTGAAGATCATATTGTAATCTTGAAATGTCACTCCCCGAGGTTACCCCCTTGACATAAATACGTGACCTAGGATCACGAGTGACCCCAAGCTAACTCTGAGTTAGCATATCATAAGCATGCTAGATAAATTGAAGTAAGAAATACTGTGCAGAAGCTTTAAACATGATATAAACTGAAATGATGGGGAATACCCAATACTATCTGAATGTATAAACTTTGAGTTTAATAACAATTGAAAGATTAAACTCCAAACTAAAACTGAATCTATCTATTTCTGAATAAAAGCCTTTAACTGACTAGTGATGCTGGGACATGCTCCCAACTAACTCTAGAAAAAACTGAAACTGAAAGTAAAAGAAAACATGTCTATCATCCTCGAAAAATGAGGACTCACCACTGATGCTGTTGAACTGGAGATCAGGAATCGATCTCTGCGTGATCTGAATGCTGAGGACCTAAACCTATATCACGAGAAGATGTAGCGCAGAGTATGCGTCAGTACTTGAAAGGTACTAAGCATGCAGGATAGAATAAAGCTGAATAATATACATAACTGAACAAAGCATATTGAGCAATGATGAATATACTTAACAAATTGAATATGAACTAAACTAAATGCAATGACCAAATTTATAACATGTTGAAACTGAATACTGAACTGTACTAATAACCTGGTCAATGCAATAAAGTCTGACTGCAGGAGCTACTAATAACCGACATTAAACCACGTGAGTTAAACATGGAGTCCGATGTATACGCCTCATTGAGAGGACCCAATATACCCCGCCAGAGGTATAGAGGCATGACTGACGTGATCACTAAAATGATGCCCATAGATGGGACTTATAAACCTACGGGGGCACGTAGTTCTTGGACTTTGAGGGTGGCTGACCCTAGTCCAACTCGGTAATAAGCCTACTCCTAACTAGAATATGTAAATTATAACATAACTGAAGTAAACTGGATAGCTCAATATTCTGACAAGCTAACTGAAAATGCAACATTAAGTACTGATAATAAAACATTTGAAAACTGAGGCATGTATATATCTGTTTTTGTGTCCTAGCTAGTGTAATTCGTGAACTAAAAGAACTACACAACTAGGGTTCTGAGTTTCATGCAAGAATCTATGCAAAACAACACTAAGACATAATACTCTGATTAAGAACGTTACAATAACTAAATCATGATAATTATCTGAAATTCTAGAAATCCTAGGTCTAGATAATATGAAGGAAATCAAGAATCTGACTGAATTCTAGGGACCTTATGGGTGAAAGGAACTCACTAGTGAAATCCAACATACTTAGTGACGAATTTCATTGAGAAATATTTTTATTTGAAGGCTGGAACTGAAGAAAAACCTTGCTGCTGTTCTTTAGGAAATCTGGTGCCTCTTTCTCCCTCTTTTTCTCTAAGTTTGAAAGATTTAGGTGAAAGATCGATTAGGGTCGGTTCTGATTAAGTTACTAGGCTCAAACTGAAATGATGTAGTTTAGGGGTTAAACAACGTAGTTAGGTGTCCAATGCATAGGGGAAAAGACCAAAATGTCCCCACTTAAAATCTGACGAGGGCTGACCACGAGTCCTATGACGGGCCATCATAGGGACCACATACCGTCAAGTTGGTCGTGGTCCTTTGAAAATAGCTGCTGGTTCTTGGCCCTTTTCCTCTACGGTCCACTTCATGGACCGTGTGAAGGATCACGGACTGTGAAATTCGCCGTGGTCCTTTACTTAGGCTAGGGGCCTACTAGCTCGACTTCACGAAAGCCACCACGGCCCGTTATCAAGACCACTGCCCATGAAGGGCTCCGTGGTCTGATGTCTGAGCCTGGTGGGTTTTGCCTGTCTTTCACGAGCCTCCTAATGGCTCGTGTGGTGGTCCACGACCCTTGAAGGGTCCCGTGATCCACCATTTATAGGTTGGTTGTGAGTCCACGAACAGGTCAACGGACTGTGGTTCCTTTCACGGTCCATAAACCTTGTCCTGGTTCACCTGGTTCTACTGGTTTTCTGCTGAAAGTTCTAAGTTTGATTTCTAAGGTGTTACAATATCTCCCTCTTGGGAACATTCGTCCTCAAATAAAGACTAAACTAGCTGGATAAGGAGGGAAAGAGCTGCAAACCCTACCACTAAGTACTAAAACTGAAATCTGATTGAACTAAGTTCAAGAACGTGCAAGTACGCTGAAAATGCAAGTATAACTGAAGGAACATGATACTAAGAATGAAATTATGCAAGAGTAACTGAAAGACTGAAGATGAACTATTACCTCAAGCTGGAATGGAATCGGAAGGAAAGAGATGAGGATACTTTTCTTTCATGGCTGCTTCTACTTCCCAAGTAGCTGCCTCTACGGACTGACTCTTTCACAAAACCTTAACTGAAGCAACCTCTTTGTTCCTCAACCTTCGAACCTGACGATCAAGAATCTCAACTGGCACCTCTTCATAAGTGAAACTATCCTTCACAGCCACACTTTCTAATGGTATAATAGATGCCGGATCACCTACACATTTCTTCAACAAGGAAATGTGAAAAACTAGATGGACTGTGGCTAGTTCTGCTGGCAACTCTAACTCATAAGCCACTTTACCAACCCTTTTCAAGACATTGTAAGGGCCTACTTATCTAGGACTGAGCTTTACTTTCTTGCCAAATCTCATCACCCCCTTAATAGGTGACACTTTCAGGAAAACCCAATCATCGATTTGGAACTCTAAGTCCCTTCTCCTTACATCCACATAAGACTTCTGGCGACTCTGGGCTGTCTTAAGTCTATCCCCGATGCACTGAACTTTTTCCATAGCATTATGAACTGAATCTAGCCCTATCAAGGGTGGTTCACCTACTTCAAACCAACCAACTGGAGATCTACATCTATGCCCATACAAGGCCTTATAAGGGGCCATCTGAATACTGAAATGATAACTCTTATTGTAGGCGAACTCTATCAAAGGTAGGTGATCATCCCAACTGCCCTTGAAATCGATCACACAAGCTCTCAACATGTCCTCTAAGGTATGAATGGTACGTTCTGCTTGACCATCTGTCTGTGGAAGAAATGTTGTGCTGAGATTAGCCTGAGTACCAAGACTTTTCTGAAGTGACTTCCAGAAATGAGAGGTAAACTGAGGACCTCTATCTGAGATGATAGACAAAGGATCCCAATGCAACCTGAATATCTTATTAATGTAAAGCTTGGCGTAGTCCTCCACCAAATCTGTAGTCTTAACAACCAAAGAGTGTGCGGACTTAGTAACTTTATCTACTATCACCCAAATGGGGTCATGCTGCCTGTGAGTACAAGGTAAACCTATGATGAAGCCCATGTTTATCACTTCCCACTTCCATGTAGAAATGTTGATCTCTTGAGTTATACCTTCTGGTTTGTGATGTTCTACCTTCACTTGCTGACAATTAAGGCACTTAGCCACAAAATCTGCTATATCCCTTTCCATGCCATTCCACTAAAAGATTTCCCGCAGATCGTGGTACATCTTAGTGGCACCTGGATGAATAGAATACCTGTAGTTATGGGATTCTATAAGGATTTGTTGTCTCAACTCACCCACCTTAGGAACACATAAACGACCTTGGTAGCGAAACATACCATCTCCCCTTTGGGAGAAAACTTCAACTTTCTACTGATGAACTACACCCTTCAGTTGAAGCAATATAGGATCGATGTCTTGTTTCTCCTTAACCACTGCTACCAATGAAGATTCTGATCCATTCTGGACTGTCACACCACCATCTGATATGCTCATAAGGCAAACTCTCAGGCGAGCAAGCCCGTGAACATCTTTTGCTAGTTCTTTCCTTTCTTCCTCAACATGTGCTACATTACCCATGGATAGTCTGCTAAGAGCATCAACTACTACATTGGCCTTACCAGATGGTAAAGCACATTCATATCATAGTCCTGATACTGAGGGCTCTTATAGTATCTGAACACATCTACGTGAATACCAATGAGTAGTTTCTCTAAATCTTTAGGGTAAATACTACTGCTGCAAGCTCGAGGTCATGTGTCGGATAGTTATTCTCATGCAGCTTAAGTTGTTTAGAAGCATAAGTTATAACCTTACCTCGCTGCATTGACACACAACCTAGGCCGAATCTGGATTCCTCACAATAGATCATATAACCATTTGAACCCTCTGGTAGAGTCAAAACAAAAGCTATAGTCAATCTAGTTTTCAGTTCTAAGAAGCTCTTCTCACAATCATATGACCATTGGAACTTAACCTTTTTCTGAGTCAACTTAGTAAATGGAGAAGCTTTGAATGAAAATCCTTCTACGAACCTTCTGTAATAACCAACCAAACCCAAGAAACTTTTGATATCTGTAGGAGAGGTAGGTCTAGGCCATTGTTTCACTGCCTCAATTTTTTTAGAATCCACTCGGATCCCTTCGCTAGACAATATATACTCAAGCAAAACAACAAATTGTAACCAAAACTAACAGTTGCTAAACTTAGCGAATTACTGACGATTTTTGAGAGTTTGCAGGACAACCCTCAAATGTGTCACATGTTCTTCCTCATTCGTAGAGTAAATGAGGATATCATCAATAAAGACGATAACAAACAAGTCCAAATACTATTTGAACACCCTATTCATCAAATCCATAAAAGCTGCAGGAGCATTGGTTAGTCCAAATGACATAACTATAAATTCAGAATGACCATACCGAGTTCTAAAGGATGTTTTCGGGATGTCAATATCTCTGACTCTGAGTTGATGATAACCGGATCTGAGGTCTAACTTTGAGAAATGACTAGCACCCTGAAGTTGGTCAAACAAGTCATCAATCCTGGGGATAGGGTACATTTTCTTGAATGTGACTGCTTTCAACTGCCGATAGTCAATGTACATCGTGAGAGAACCATCTTTCTTTTTCACGAACAACACTGGTTCATCCCATGGGGAAATACTAGGTCTGATAAAACCCTTATCTAAGAGGTGTTTCAACTGTTCTTTCAATTCCTTAAGCTCAGCTGGAGCCATTCTTTAAGGAGGAATAGATATAGGCTGGGTATCTGGAAAGAGATCAATTTCGAAGTCGATTTCCCTTTCTAGAGGAACTCTGGGAAGATCTTCTAGAAACACTTCTGGAAACTCATTTACTACTGGAACAAACTCAAGAGTTGGGGTTTTGGGGCTTGAATCCTTAACCTTAACTAAATGATAAAGATACCCCTTAGAGATCATCTTTTTCGCCTTAAGGTAGGAAATGAATCGACCGATAGACACTGAGTTACTACCCTTCCATTCTAAGACTAGATCTCTTGGAATCTGAAAACGAACGATCCTAGTTCTACAATCGACTGAGGCATAACATGAATGTAACCAATCCATGCCTCTAATGATATCAAAGTCTACCATTTCTAATTCTACAATGTCTGCTGAGGTGACTTTCTGGGAGATTGTGATAGGGTAATTTTTGTACACCCTTTTAGCTTTAACTGGGCCAGCAACTGGAGTAGAGATTGAGAAGGGTTCTGAGAGAGTTTCTGGACTAACATCGAAGTTTACTGCTATATATGGAGTTATAAAGGAAAAAGTAGCCCCTAGATCTAACAAAGCATAAACATCTAAATGAAAGACTCGTAACATACCAGTGACCACATCAGGAGAATCTTCCTGATCTTGGTGAGCCTGGAGAGCATTCAACCTGTTTTGGCGCTGATCGCCACCTGTACCAGATGAAGCGCCCTACTTTGATGGGGGACCTGCTGGTGCTGCTGGAGCTGTAGACTGAGCCTTACTATTATTGCTTTCTTGACCCTGTTTAGAAAAAGGATAACCTCTCAACCTGTGATCAGACTGGCCACACCCAAAACATCCTTCCTTTTCTGCAAGACACTCGCCCAGATGGTTCTTACCACACTTTGGACAAGTTGGGTAGGTTCTGGTATCTGAAACATTCCCTTGAGACTTAGAGCCTGATGCCCTAGCTTTTTTATCCTGTAGAAACCTAGGGGATGGAGCACTAGCTGATGAAGGTGTTGGAGCTGAAGACCTTTGCTGAAACTATGAGCGATTTCCACCACCCAATTTCAACTAAGAGTAATCATAGTTGTTTGCCCTAGCCTTTTTATTGTCCTTAACCTGTTCCCTAAGCTTATCTCCCTCAACATGCTAAGCATGAGTCATGAACCTAGAGATATTCATATCCTCTAACAACATAACATTTCTGCACTCTGTCTTCACCAAGTCAGATACCCTAAATAGTAACTTACTCATCTGTGCCGTGGAATCATCAACCATATATGGAGCATACCTGGAGAGTTGGGTGAACTTAAGTCCGTACTCTTAAACTGTCATAGAACCTTTCCTCAAATTCATGAACTCCTGAGCTTTTGCTTCTCTCAACTCTTTTGGAAAAAATATGTCCAGAAAAGCTCAAATAAAACACTCCCAAGTCACAGGAGCTGCATTCTCACCCTTGTTCTCCTTCCATTGAGTGAACCAAATGTGAGCTACATCGTTGAAGTGGTAGGATGCTAACTCTACCCTGTCATTGCTAGTTACTTGCATCACTCCAATGATCTTCTTGACCTTATCAATGAAGTTTTGGGGGTCCTCACCAACCTACGACCCTAGAAACTCAGATGGATTCATCCTAACAAAATCATGAACCCTAGCTTCCACTGATCCACCACTAGCACTTGCAGGAACTGGAACCTACTGATTGTTTTGGTTGGCTACACTCTGGCCAAAAGCTAAATGTCATTTCAAAACTCTGCATTCGAAACTTTATGATCTGAGACTAGAGGAATTGCGTTAGCGTTGCCGGCATTGGCATTCCTTGTGTAAGCTCTATGAGGAGGTATGATATGAAATGCATAACATCGAGTTAGAAATAAGATCATACCTACACACGATAATAATAACAAGAAAGTGATGTTTTCCTTAAACACTTTATAGCATCCCTCTCATTAGAGGTGGTGCATTTCAAACCCATTAAAATGACTCTACTTAGTGTGACTTTTCAGATATCCTAGGATTCTTAAACCTAATGCTCTGATACCAAGTTTGTCACACCCCGAGGTTACCCCTTAACGTAAACAAGGGACCTAGGATGACGAGTGACCCTAAGCTAACCTTGAGATGGCATATCATAAGTATACTAGATAAACTGAAGTAAGAAATACTGTGCAGAAGCTTTAAACATGCTATAAACTGAAATGATGGGGAATACCCAATACTATCTGAATGTATAAACTTTGAGTTTCATGACGATTCAAAGATTAAACTCTAAACTAAAACTGAATCTATCTATGTCTGAATAAAAACCTCTAACTAACTAGTGATGCTGGGACATGCCCCCAACTAACTCTAGCGAAAATTGAAAATGAAATACTGAAAGTAAAAGAAAACATGTCTATCATCCTTGGAAAATGAGGACTCACAACTGATGCTACTGAACTAGAGATCGGGTACTGATCTATGCGTGATCTGAATGCTGAGGACCTAAACCTACATCACGAGAAGATGTAGCACAAAGTATGTGTCTGTACTTGAAAGGTACTAAGCATGCAGGATAGAATAAAGTTGAACAATATACATAACCTAACAAAGCATACTGAGCAATGATAAATATACTGAACATATTGAATATGAACCAAAGTGAGTGCAATGACCAAATTTATAACATGCTGAAACTGAATACTGAACTGTACTGATAACCTGGTCAATGCAATAGAGTCTGACTGTGGGAGCTACTAATAACCAACATAAAGCCACGTGAGTTAAATGTGGAGTTCGATGTTTACGCCCTATTGAGAGAACCTAATATACCATGTCAAAGGTGTAAATACATGACTAGCGTGATCACTAAAATGATGCCCACAAAAGGGACTTATAGTCCTATGGAGGAACGTAGTTCTTGGACTTTGAGGGTGACTGACCCTAGTTTAACTCGGTATTAAGCCTACTCTCAAATAGAATGTGTAAATTATAACATAACTGAAGTAAACTGGATAGCTCAATATTCTGACATGCTAACTGAAAATGCAACATTAAGTACTGATAATGAAACCTTTGAAAACTGAGGCATGTATATCTGTTTATCTGTCCTAACTAGTGTAATTCATGAACTAAAAGAACTACACAACTAGGGTTCTGAGTTTCATGCAAGAATCTATGCAAAACAACACTAAGACATGATTATCTGATTAAGAACATTACAATAACTAAATCATGATAATTATCTAAAATTCTAGAAACCCTAGGTCTGGATTATATGAAGGGAATCAAGAATCTGACTGAATTCTATTGACCTTATAGGTAAAAGGAACCCACTAGTGAAATCCCACATACCTGGTGACGAATGTCATGGAAAAATCTTTCGATTTCAAGGCTGGAATTGTAGAAAAACCTTGCTGCTATCTTGAGGAAAACTGGCGCCTCTTTCTCCCTCTTTTTCTCTAAGTTTGAATGATTTAGGTAAAAGATGAATTAGGGTAGGTTTCAATTAAGTTACTAGGCTCAAATTGACCAAAACGATGTAGTTTAGGGGTTAAACGACGTAGTTTAGTTGTCCAATGCATAGGGGAAAAGACCAAAACGACCCCACTTAAAATCTTGCGAGGGCTAACCATGGGCCCTATGACGGACCGTCAGATGGACCACATACCATCAAGTTAGTTGTGGTCCTTGGCTAGTAGCTGCTGGTTCTTGGCCCTTTCTCTCTACGGTACATATCACGGACCGTGTGAAGGATCACAAACCGTGAAGGTCCCCGTGGTCCTTCACTTGGGCTTGGGGACTACTGACTCGACTTCACGGAAGCCACCACGGCCCGTCTTCAAGACCATGGCCCGTGAAAGGCTCCGTGGTGTGATGTCTGAGCTTGGTGAGTTCTGCTTGGCTTCCAGAGCCTCCCAACGGCTCATGTGGTGGTCCACGGCCCGTGAAAGGTCCAGTTGTTCACCACTTCTGGGCTGCTTTTGAGTCCACGAAAAATTCAACGGACCGTGGTTCCTTTCACGGTTCGTGAACCCTATTGTGGTTCACCTGGTTCTGCTGGTTTTCCGCTGAAAGTTTTACGTTTGATTTCTACGGTGTTAAATGAAACTTGGCTTATTTAATTGATTGTCTATCTTCCAGATTTACCTCATCCAAGGTAGTTGTTAGGATCGTGGTTGCCTTGATTCTGTATCCCTTGAATGATGGTTTTGCTTCCTGTGTTGTTTCAGTGAGTGCAACTTTTTACTTCCTTCCTTTCAATGCTTCTTTGGCGTCCTTCAGTTTTGATACACTTGCCTACAATTTATCATACATAGGTTAGGTTTTTCATTAGCAAAATAAATCGATCTTATGATGCTATAAGTGGTTAGAAGGAAAGTGAAATAGTTATATTAATTAATATTAAACAACATGTCTCGTACAGCATGGTGGCCTTCCGTTGAATTCTCAAAAGAATCATTTTCCCTCCGTCACTTTATAGGAAGGATTGAACTGTAATTGAGAACTTATTGGCACAATCTTCCTCTAAATACTTTTAGTTTTTAGCCTTTAAATAAGGTATACAATTTCTAGAAAATACAAAGATTCTCCCACAAAAGCAACTGTTCAACAACTTTTAATTTTTAGTTGTACATCAAAGTAATAGAAGAAAAAGCACCACAAAGGGTGAACATATATACATGTTAGTCATTGTTACAAGAACATACATGTTAGTCATTGTTACAAGAACACTATTATTAAAACATTCGCGTACCTCATAGTTGATGAATCCGTAGTGATTTGTTTTAAAATTAGTCATGATAACTAATTTAAGAGTCATTATAACGTTAGAAACCAACCCCAGAATTTAAAACTCAACTCAAAGTCTTGTATTTCTATGATAGTAGGTTTACGGGTTGGAATCAATAACTATAATCTAATGTTAATTAATTGGTTACATATTAAATAAACACGAGACAAAATTGATTTTATGTAATAATTTTATAAAAGGTGTAGGAATTTGGTTACCAAATGAAGATAATGGTACTGGGTATGTGGTACGACCAATTTAATGTTGTGATATTACGAAAAATGATATTATTAAGATTAACTAATTAATTATCACGGTTGGTTAGTAAACTTGCCTAACATTCTGTTCATTTTGTTAGTTATTCTGTTAGTTAGTGATTTGTGATCATAGTTGCTAGCTGTGAGTTAGTTACTAGCTAGATATTTTGTTTCCCTCTTGTATAAATACGCACATTCACCTCGACTAGGTCATCATAAGAAAATACGGAAAAATCTTTCCAAAGTGAGAGAAAATGGAAATCAATAGAATGATTTTCCCCAAATTCCTTTCTTATTCTTTGCCCTTACTCTGAAGAATTACGACACTAATAAATAGTTTTTTCTTTGGCATAGTTTTCTCAACATGGTATCAGAGCTCAGGTCGATTTAATTGGTATTATATTTTGTATTTCTTCCAATTTGCATACACATTTTTTCCAGTAAACTCCATATCTGCATTTTTTCTTTTTCCCCTCTAAATTGCAATATCTGTGGTTTTTGGTTAAGTTTTTTTGTTGTTGTTTAAGTGTTGAGCATATCCATTTAGTTCCTCATTTTTTTTCCAATTTAATCCACAATGGTTTCTAAAAATGGTGATTAATTGAGTAGCAATATTGCTGTTGTTACTGGTGTTGGGAGATGCTAGTTCTTCCCTGTACATGGACCAAAATTTTCAGGATGGATATCGAAACAACAATCAAAATTTTAGGTTCAATAAGCGGAAAGGCCTTATGGCTGAATATACGTGGTTTCTCTTCTAATGTGATGTCTACTGGAGGAGAGGTACATAGGGGCACACTTGATGACCAACACAACCCTAGACTAACAAGAGAAAAATGCGATCAATTTGTGAATTTGTTGCACCACTTTCAAGTTGAGCAACACGGAGATAAGGCCAAACATAGGGATCTTGTGAATGGCAATGTGAATTTTGCAGGTATGATTGTTTGTACTTCATCTGTTGATTCTGGTAAATTATAATGCAGGTGTTTCAACAACAAGATTGACTCTTAAGACTCTAGACTCAGGAGCCTCTAACCATATGCCCTTTGATATGGAACCCCTAACCAACATCAGTTATCTCCCTTATTCCTTACTAATTACTCTAGCAAAATGTTATAAGGTGAATGTCATTCAAACTGGTAGTGTGAAACTTGCATCAAACATTGATTTACACAAAGTCTTATATGTGCCTTCTTTTAAATATAATCTTGTATCTATTCATTGTCTCTCCAAATTTATACCTGATATTTCACTAAAACTTCATGCATTCTTCAAGCCCCTTCAATGAATAGGCCTCTAGAAATTGGTGAAGCTAGAGATGGACTCTATTTTCTTTGTTCCAAGTGTCTGAAGAATAACAACAATTCTTCTACTAAGTGTGCTAGTGTGCTGTTTCAAGTCCTAGTATTTCTACTTATAAGTCTAAGTTTTCTTCCTATTCTCTCATGTAACTACCCTACTCAAAACTCCACTGTAAAATAACACTTTTAGAGTGAATGAGTGCTTACAATCCATTATACAAAATGATGTTGCCAAAACTAAATATCAGCCTCATGTTTCTGTGTCTCTTATGTCTCATGCTTGTGATGTGAATATATTGTGGAGCAATACACTTGGACATGTACCCTTTGTGAAAATGAGGGAGATTGAATCAATACTTGAACACTTTTCCACCAAACAACCCTTTATATGCAATATTTGTCCAATGGCGAGGCACGAGAGATTACCATTTCCCCATAGAACCAACACATCCACCAAAATCTTTCAGATTTTAGAGATTGATCTTTGGCCCCCCTACCATACATTGACACATGACAACTGTAGATATGTAAAAGTAACACCTTAGTTGCCATCAAAATCTTCATCTTTATGATTTAGAATCAGTTTTATACCACAGCTAAGTCCATAAGAATAGACAATGGACTTGAGTTAATAAATGCAGAAACATCATCCTTCTTGAAATCAAAGGGAATAATCCATTAAAAAATTTGTCCCTACACACCATAACAAAATGGGGAGGTAGAAAGAAAACACAAATACCTTTTGAAAACTGCCAGAGCACTTCTTTTTAAATCAAAATTACCACTAAAGTAGTGGGGAGTGTATGTGTTATGTGCCACATATATCATCAATAGACTCCCCACTTTACACATAAAAGGAAAATTCCCATATGAATTAGTGTAAAGCCCAAACCATCATATTTTCACGTGAAAACCTTTGGATGCCTATGCTTCCCTACTGTTCCAAAATCTCATAGGGACAAGTTCCAAGCCAGGGCCGCACCCCCACATTTGTGTATGATACCCTTTTAGATCAAAGGGTGATCTTAGGCGTATTTATATGCCTAGAAACCTAATAATATTCGCATTTAAGCCAAGTTTGGAATCAATTTATGTTGATTTATAGTCGTGTCGAGTCTTTTGATTGTATACATGCTAACCAATATGATTAGTTGTGTAGGTAATCTTGAATGAAAAAATAAGCACTAGAATGGGCATCGAGAAACACGAAAGGATCCAAGTTGAAAAGAAGCAAGAAATAAGAAGGAAGAAATGGAAATCAAGAAGAATCCGTATCCTCTTAGCATCGCGAAGAGGAATGTTATTATGGATCGAGTAGATGAAAATGGAAACAAAAGGGTCCGTACCCTCTCTGCGTCACGGAGAGGGATTTTTAATTTTGTTTGAGAAGGAGTATTTGAGGCAGAGTGGTTGATGAGTCCACAAATTGGACTCATTTAGGGCTATATTTTAATAGAAATTGTGTCCTCAAATGCTTTTTTTTATCTCAATATCTGATGAAAACCCTTAAGTTTCAGGTATTTGAAGTTTGACGAAAAACATGGACACTACTTCACAAAAAGGAGCAAAAAGGCTGAAAAGAACAAGAAAAGGAAGGCCTGAGAATCGCCGAGTCCACTTGGCGAATCGCCGAAGGATCCCACTTCACTTTTTTTTCCAGTGTGCTGAGCCCTGAAGGAAAGGATTAAGTCGGCGGAAAAAGGGAGCAGTTGGCGCATCACCGAGGAGTTCCGCGAAGCAGTACTATGTCACCCAATGACCTAGAGCAGGATGATGCCGAAAGATGGTGCAAGAAGGCGATGACTACACCAAAGGGCGAATCGCCGAGTTGATCGGCAATTCTGACTAATGTCGCCGAATGGTCCACCGCAACATAGATTTCTGAAAACTATAAATACTCATTGAGTGTTACAGCTTAGTATCATAATTTGTAGTATTATTAGACAATATTAAATTCTTAATATAATTTTTAGTACTTTTTGTTTTTACTCTCAAGTTTGGAGAGGGTTTTGAAAACTTAAAGAAGAAGAGGGTTTCATCTCTTCCAATTTGGAAGTGAGTCTCTTGAATTCTTCTTTCTTTGCGTAAATCAAGACTTATTTCTCTATACCTATTTGATTTCAACATCATTGAAGGTATAAATTTCTATCTCTTGATGTATGGCTAAAAACCCCCATTCTTGGGGTGTGATTTAGCAAATATGTGTTGATATTATTATTGGGTCTTGCTTGCTGATAGGTTTGATGTAGTTTAATGATGATTTCACCTAATGGTTGTGGTTTAATTTAATGGGTTTGTAGTTTCAAATACAAAGCCACCCATGTGTTTATGGCTTGCCCGAAAGAGAGGTCACAAAACCAAGACCACTAGACTGATGGCCTAAGGAGTGGGTCGACATGAGGTTCAGCCCGAGAGGGTGAGCCCTAGTCCCATATCCTAACACTCACCTCGAGAGAGCGAGTGGGGTAAGGCGTAGGCTGGTCTTCATGCGGCAAATGGGTGTCTGAGAGGAACGCATTTGAAATGGGGTAAGTTGCCCGAGAGGGAACTTATTTCCATCTAAAGCTTAGTGTCACGGACTTAGAGTGTTGGCTAAAGTTCCGTGCGGCCCTTGACAATTTACTCTCTACTCTTTCAAGATCTTGTAAATTCAAGGAAGCCTTTAAGACTTGGATCGCTAAGAGAATGCTTTTAAAGAAAGACTTTGAAAGAACAAAGAGAGTTTTGGAAGAAGGCTTTTGTATATTACTTGGAAGGCTTTACAACTTTGCTTGGTTTCTTGCTTGGATGGATGGTTGGCAAATGAATGCCACCTCTATTTATACTAAAATCCTAAGGACTAAAGTGCAAATAAAAATTACTTACAAGTCCCTAAGATATTTACACAAAAGCCCCTCTCTAGAATTCTCTACACATTCTAGAGAATTCTAAGGCTTTCTTGAAACTATCTAAATTATTCTAGAGAATTCTAAGGAATTCTCTAGCCTTCTAAAGGGTTCTAGAGTTCTCCGCAAACCTCTCCATAACTCTAGACCCTTCCGCCCCTATTCGGACGTAACATTCGACTGCGAAGTGACGGGACGTGACACTCTCCCCCACCTATAGATGCGACGACCGCGTCGCATTGCCGCTACATCGTCGTCCGAGCCTTGTGCGTGCGCGACCGATAGTCCATTGGCTCTATCAAGGTCCTTGCGCAACTCCTTCAACGTCTTCCATATTGTTGCTAGCTCAGACTTATGGCTCATCTCCTTCTTAAGGTGCATGCGCCTCGGCAGTTTCTTTGGCATCACGACATCATTCTCTTTCGGAACCTTCTTTACGCGTGGCGGCGGGGACCTTCTTGCACCATTGTCTTTCTTCAAACTTGCAATGGTGGCTCTAGACGCTGGCTCCTTCTTCTTAGGTCTTTTCTCGAGCTGCATGGCCGTTAGGCGGACTTGTCCTTTCGTCTTCGGCACCTTGACCATGGGCACCATACATGATCTTCCTTGCTCCATGACTAGAAGTCGTTGGAGGTAAGGGTCAATCATTGCGTGGCACTGCTGGAAGAACTCCAGCCCAAGAATTATGTCAAAGAGATCTACAGGAGTGACAGTGAAGTTGGTCTTACCTTGCCACTCGCCTAGCGTGATGCTTACTCCATGTGCAACTCCATTTACAGGAGTCGGGGGTGCATTGACCGTTCTGAGTTGGGCGCTGCTTGGACTATAACTTAGCCCCAACCTCGCTGCTGCCTTCTTGGTTATGAGGTTGACCTCTGCACCCGTGTCGACCAAAGCACAAGCGGGCTTTCCATTGATCTTAAGGTCGACATACTGCGCGCCGCTTCCCCTTGGCTTTTCTGGCTGCTTCGTGATGGCCCCGCATAGACTTATTAAGCCCAACTGCGTTATCCCTTCGCCTTGTCCTTGTTCCTGGGCGTCTTTCTCCTTCCGCTGTCGCAGGATAGCACCAAGGCTCTTCAGTTCAGGGCACTTTGCGTAACCATGCGACCCACCGCATATGTAGCAACCACCTCTTTTGACCGTTTCTGCCTTTCTCTCGGCATCGCTTTGACGTCCAAACTTCTTGCCTTCGGACTTATAGGTGTCATGCTTCTTGGGATGTGGCCGCTGCTCTTCGCCTTCGCCACGATCTCCCCCACCATGGTCATGACTACCTCTTGTTTCCTCTCATCTGGCTCTATCGGGCTTCTCCTGCCTGAAGTCTGTCAAAGCTTCGGCCTGCGTGATGGCTTCGTCTATGGTCCTGACTTGCCGACGTTCCAACTCCGTCCTGGCCCAATTTTGCAGCCCATCCATGAAGTGGAACAACATGTCATCATTTGTGAGGTTAGGAATTTGAAGCGTGAGGGTAATAAACTCCTGCACATATGCGCGGATGCTGCCCGTTTGCTTCAGCTCCCTAAACTTGCGCTTCGCCTCATAGATGACGTTGTTAGGGAAGAATGCCTTCTTGAACTCTTCCCGGAATTGCTCCCAGGTGTTGATGGTGCACGTCCCCTTCCCTATCTCGGCCTCCTTGCGCCTCCACCATAGCATGGCCATCTCCGAAAGATACAACACAACGGTGTTGATCTTACTCTCGTCGCTCTTTAGCCTGTTGCACTTGAAGTAGTTCTCCAAATGCCAAAGGAAATTCCCCACCTCTTGCGCGTTGGCTAAAGTTACGTGCGGTCCTTGACAATTTACTCACTACTCTTTCAAGATCTTGTAAATTCAAGGAAGCCTTTAAGACTTGGATCGCTAAGAGAATGCTTTTAAAGAAAGACTTTGAAAGAACAAAGAGAGTTTTGGAAGAAGGCTTTTGTATATTACTTGGAAGGCTTTACAACTTTTCTTGGTTGCTTGCTTGGATGGATGGTTGGCAAATGAATGCCACCTCTATTTATACTAAAATCCTAAGGACTAAAGTGCAAATAAAAATTACTTACAAGTCCCTAAGATATATATACACAAAAGCCCCTCTCTAGAATTCTCTACACACTCTAGAGAATTCTAAGGCTTTCTTGAAACTATCTAAATTATTCTAGAGAATTCTAAGGAATTCTCTAGCCTTTTAAAGGGTTCTAGAGTTCTCCGCAAACCTCTCCATAACTCTAGACCCTTTCGCCCCTATTCGGACGCAACATTCGACTGCGAAGTGGCGGGACGTGACATTAGCCTAGTCACTATTATCTTGCAAATTTCCTATCGAAAACATGTACCCAACTATGTATCTCAACTTGTATTGCGGTCACACCCCAAGAACTTTCCCCATACTTGATTTTCTTGTTATTGTTATTGTTTTTGCTATACCTGTGACAAAACCCCAAAATCGTTATTTAACACTTTTGTGTCCCTCTCTTTAATTTAAAATGTTTTTCATCATTAATGTCTTTAGCTACGACTAGTTAGAACTAACTTTTATTTTTCTATTAATTCTCGAAACCACTCCCTTGGGACACGACCCCAACCCTTGGTTGGGCTACTCTACTATTGCACGATCGTAGACACTCGTACTGGAAGTTGTGTCGTTGAATACGCAAAACATCAGTGGTCAGTGTAGTAGTTATGTCATGAAGAGGGATTTTTAATTTCGTTTGAGAAGGAGTATTTGAGGCAGAGTGGTCCGTGTAGTGGCTGCATCGCGGAGAGGAGTATTTGCCATAAAATGAATCTGAACAGCAGCTCCGCATCACGCCTATATTTGCCCGTTTTGGCTGTTTCGACTTTAGTATAAATAGACTAATATTTTATTAGATATTCTTTTTTTGGGTTTTGAAGAGCGACGATTTGGAGAGCTATTTCATCAGTTTTTAGGGTTCTTTCCTAAACTCTTCTACTTTCGATCTATTTATGATATTTAAACTTTGGTTGACCGAAAATACTATTCTGAGTAGCTAATTTCTCTAGTTATAGGGCTGTGGCTACATGATCATTTTAATTTATTGAGTTTTTATGGATTGACATTAACTATTATATGAATATATCTTATGTTCTTGCTTTTTCGTATTTCATGTCTGATCACCATTGAAATAAACATATTGTCCGAATTGAACTCAGGAGAGGAATAAGATGATAGAACGTGGGGCATGAGGAGCATGATTTTCTCTTAAGAGTTAGAGGTAATTTGTATCTAGGATAAGGATATACTTAAAAACCTTGCTTGGTCATTATACGGGAAGAAATCACAATGCTCGGTAATTGGTCATACCTGTCCCCGCTCAACAATGTAGTTAGGTTTCCAGTTATCGTAGGTGATTAGAGGTTGGGAGACCATAATCATATATTTAACCCTGTGATCATTGATTTGATAGTTGATAAATCTCCATTTACCAAGATAATTTTGATGATTCCTGAAGTGAGCTACAACCCTGGACCTTACCCAATCATTGTTTGAAACCTTAGAAATTGAATCGTGTTTGTTTAGTTCTTGTTTAAATTTTAGATTATAAAATCACTTAATCTTGTAACCTTGATAACACTTTAGTTGAGCTGAAAGTGTTGGAAAAATCAAGTTATTCTAATCGTGAGTCTTAGTGGGTATGATACGTGGCTTCTCATAAGAGCCACTTTAATATTTGAATGACCACGTACACTTGCGTGTGAGATTTGGGTGCAACAAGTTTTTGACGCCGCTGCTGGGGACTTTAGAATTAGGAAGTGTTTTATTTCTCTGATTTCTGAAGTTAAAAGCAAGTGTTGACAACTTGATCTTAGTAATTCATTTTGCAGGTTGTGTTGGATTTCCAAACTAGAAGACGATCAAGACTTGGTAAGGCCTCTAACTTAACCGAAAAGATTCGTTCATTATCGGAGAAGGCAAAGATGACTCACTTATCCAGTCCCTCTTGTTGCTAGTGAACCATCATCTCCGATTGCAAGAGTTGAGCAAGAAGAACCTGCACTAATGGCTGATATGAAAGTAAGAGACATGGCAATTCCACATACCACCAATGTGACTTCATGCATTTAGAAACCTGAAGCTGGTGGAAGATTTGAACTGAAGCAGAGTATGGGGAAATTATTGCATACGAATGGACAGTTCACTGGTCTATCGCACAAGGATCCAACAGTCCATATCCAAAATTTCCTCGAGATCAGTGATACCTACACTCCAGTTGGATTAAATGTAGATTACGTGAGACTCACTTTATTTCCCTTTTCTCTACTGGGGGAAGCAAAAAAATGGTTAAGTTCTGAGCCAGCTAACTCCATTACCTTATGGGACGATCTTGCCCGGAAGTTCCTTATTAGATTTTTCCCATCTGGGAAAACAACTAAGTTAAGGAGCGATATCCTGAGTTTCTGACAAAAAGAATGAGAGAACTCGTACCAGGCTTGGGACAGATTCAAATCAATGTTGATGAGTTGTCCATATCATCATCAGGCTAATGAGGTGTTGGTCCATACTTTCATTGAAGGATTGGAGCCTAACACTAAGATTTTACTTGATTCAGCTGTAGGTGGACATGCTTTGGAGAAGACTTATGCAAAGTTATTCACCTTGCCGAACAAGATTTCACAAGGTAACCCCGAGTGGAATGGAGGAGGAGCTAAACCCGTGATACAGAAAACTGCCGAAATATTAGAGGTAGATGCAGTGATTACTTTAACTGCACAAATTGCTGCAATGCAGAACATAATAAACACTCACTTCAGCAACCTATCGCCGGGACAACAACCAGCTCAGGTGCATGCAGTCCAACAACGACTGACTTGGTGTAAAATTTACGGAGGAGGAGATCATAGGGCAGAGGTATGTGGTGCAAACTCGGATTCTGTAAATTTTATAGGAAATGCACAATGTGGTGGAGGTCATCGGAATTATGGAAACTCCTTCAATCCTAGTTGGCAGAATCATCCAAAATTTTCTTGGGAAGGTAATCAGAATCAGGCCCAAGGCCTGAATCAATTAAGACCTTAGGGGAATGCACATGGGTATCAACAATAGGACCAATGGGAGCAACCCAATAAGCATCCAAGTAATATGAGCATGGAGGAGATGTTAAAGATGATCAGGGCAGATTAAGCTCAGTTAGCTGCTGATCTAAGAAATAATTGGTTACATACCAAAAACCTGGAGAAACAATTCGGGCAGTTTGTTAGTGGTGACCGCCAGGAGGGTTGCCGGGAAACACTAAACCAAATCCTAAGTAAGTGAATGCGGTAGGTGCACGCAGTGGTTTGCACATAGAGGAGTTGGCTCCCAAGAAAAGAAATGTTGAATCTCCTAGAAAGGAGAATGAACCTAAGGAGAGTGAGGTTGTTGCACAAGAAGAAAGAGTGCAACCATTAGTGAAAGCACCTCCTCTATTTCCTCAGAAGCTTAAAAAATAAGAGGATGAATGTTTTGGTAAGTTTCTATCTCTTCTAAAGAAAGTTCACATTAGTTTTATCATTGGTAGATGTTTTGCAGGGTATACCTAGGTATGCGAAATATGTGAAGGAGATTGTGGCAAACAAGCGGAGGTTGAAGGAATATGAAACTGTAGCACTTACTAAATAGTGCAACTCCCAAATCTAGAATAAGTTGCCCACCAAATTGAAAGATCCGGGTAGCTTTACCGTTCAGATCACTATAGGGCAGAGCATCCATATGTGAGGATTGTGTGATCTAGGATCTTGTATAAACTTGATGCCAACATCGTTGTACAAAAAGTTGGGGTTGGGTAGTCCTAAACCTGCCACCATTATCTTGCAGTTGGCAGATAAATCCGTTGCTAGGCCAGAGGGTGTTGTAGATGATGTTTTAGCGCAAATGGGAACTTTGATACTCCTAGTAGATTTTATGGTGCTGAATTTTGAGCCAAATCCTGAGGTTCCATTCATCTTAGGAAGACCTTTCTTGGTTACAGGGCGTTCTATAATAGATGTAGTAGCTAGGCAACTTACTATGCAGGCACATGACAAAGTGGAGGTGTTCAATATTTACAAGGCGCTGAAACTCCCAACCGTGTATGAAGAGTTGTCTGTAATAATTGTGATAGATCTTGAAGCAGAAGCTCAATATATTGCATCCAAGGACCCGTCAGAGCGTGTGTTAGTGGGAGATGATATCTATGGGGATGCTGAAGCACAAGAAATGGTACAGTTTATGGATGTGTCAAGTGTGGGCACATCAAGAGATCACTGGAAGCCTTTGAACAGGGTGTTGGTCCTCCACCTTAACCTTCAATCGAAGAAGCACCCAAGCTGGTTTTAAAAGCATTGCCAACCCACCTCAGGTATGCATTTTTAGGTGAAGATGAGATCTTACCAGTTATTTTGTCTGCAGCATTATCTGAATCACATGTGGAAGCATCATTGAGTATATTGAGGAAGAGAAAAAAAGCTTTAGGTTGGCAAATGTCTGATATTCACGGTATAAGTCCCGCATTGTGTATGCATAAGATTTACATAGAAGAAGGGCATAAGCCGAGTGCACAACACCAACGAAGATTGAACCGAGTTATGAAGGTTGTGGTAAGAAAATAGGTGATTAAGTGGTTAAATGGGTGAGTCCGGTACAATGTGTGCCAAGAAGGGCAGAATGACAGTGATCACATATAACAAGAATGAATGGATCCCTACAAGGACAGTAACTGGTTGGCGTATATGCATGCACTACATGAAGTTGAATAATGCCACCAGGAAGGACCATTATAAGATGCCATTCATAGATCAAATGTTGAATAGATTGGTGAGGCAAAAATGTTACTGCTTCCTGGATGGCTACTCAGGGTATAATCAGTTTGTTATTACACCAGAGGACCAGGAGAAAACTACATTCACTTGTTCATATGACACTTATGCGTTCAAACGTATGCCATTCAGATTATGCAATTCACCGACGACATTCCAGAGATGCATGATGGCAATCTTCCATTATATGGTGGAGGATTTTGTTGAGGTGTTCATAGATGACTTCTCGATGTTTTTAAGTCTTTTGATCTCTGTTTGACTAATCTTAACAGGGCCCTTGCAAGATGTAAATAGAGTAATCTAGTGTTGAACTGGGAGAAGTGTCACTTCTTAGTTCGAGAAGGGATTGTACTGGGGCACAAAATCTCAAGAAATAGGCTGGAAGTTGATAAAGCCAAGGTGGAGGTCATTGAGAAATTGCCACCACCTATTACTGTGAAGAGAGGGAGAAGCTTTCTGGGACATGCTGGGTTCTACAAAAGATTTATTAAGGACTTTTCTAAGACTGCAAGACCCATGTGCAGCCTATTGGAAAAAGATGTGAAGTTTATATTTTATAAGAAATGTTTGCAGGCATTTGAGCTATTGAAGAAGAAGTTGATAGAATCTCTTATTCTGATTGCTCCTAACTAGGAGCTTCCATTCGAGCTCATGTGTGATGCCAATGATACAATAATTGGTGCAGTGCTAGGGAAGCGTAAGGAGAAGATGTTTCATTCCATTTACTATGCTAGCAAGACACTTGATGCAACTCAATCTAACAATAATGTCACAGAGAAAGAGATGCTAGCATTAGTATTTGCATTCAATAAGTTTAGATCGTACTTGGTAGGCACCAAGTTTGTTATTTACACTGACCATGCTGCAATCAGGTATTTGTTCAACAAGAAGGATGCAAAGTAGAGGCTAATTAGATGGATATTACTCTTGCAAGAGTTTGATCTAGGGATTAAAGATAAGAAGGGGACTGAAAACCAGATAGCTGATCATCCGTCTAGATTGGAGGACTCATCTCATATGAAGAATGAAGGGCAGATTCACGAAGAGTTACTCGATGAGCAATTGTTTGCCTTGGACCTTGCTCAAGGACCCTGGTATGCTGACATTGTTAACTTTATGGTGAGTGGTTTATTTCCACATGGGGCCTCAATACATCAAAAGCAAAGGCTGAAGTATGAGGCGCAATTTTATATATGGGATGAGCCCTTCTTATTCAAGCAAGGGCCTGATTTAATGGTGCGAATATGTGTAGCTGAACATGAAGCATTGCAAGTGTTGGAGAGTTGTCACTCTTCACCATATGGTGGACATCATAGAGGCGAGCGCACGACACATAAGGTAATGCATTTTGGATTCTTTTGGTCTACATTATTTAAAGATGCTACAGTTTTTGTGAAGGGTTGTGATTAGTGTCAACGGATGGACGCAATTTCTAGAAGGCATGAAATACTATTGAGCAATATCCTTGAAGTTGAGATCTTTGATGTCTGGGGCATAGACTTCATGAGACCATTCCCAGCTTCCAATGGAAATCAGTACATCTTAGTGGCAGTGGACTATGTGTCCAAGTGGGTGGAGGCAGTTGCTCTACCATCTATTGATGCGAAATTGGTAGTGAAGTTCATCAGACAACATATCTTCACCAGGTTCGGAACTCCAAGGGCCATGATAAGTGATGGGGGTACGCACTTCATCAATAGTTTAGTGCGAAATCTGTTGGTAAAATATGGAGTGAGACACAATGTTGCTACAGTATATCATCCCTAGGCTAGTGGGTAGGTGGAAGTGTCCAATAAGGAAGTGAAGCAAATTCTGCAGAAGACTGTGAATGCGCAAAGGAAAGACTGGGCCAAAAAATTAGATGATGCTTTGTGGGCATACCAAACTGCATACAAGACACCGATAGAGAATTCTCCTTATCGAATGATGTTTGGAAAAGCTTGTCACCTTCCAGCTGAATTAGACCATAATGCGTACTGGGCTATCAAGAAGCTAAATTTGGATTCTGAGTTGGCAAGCAAGAAAAATATTACAAAGATGCATTAGTTAGAGGTATTCAGGCTCCACACATATGAGATCGCCAAGCTATACAAAAAGAAAACCATGAGGTAACATGACAAACATATTGTGTCACGCACCTTTGAGCCTAGGCAATTGGTGCTGTTGTTTAATTCATGATTGAAGTTGCTCCTCGGAAAGCTTCGGTCTAAGTGGAATGGATAGTTTGAAGTTGTGAGGATGACCCAACATGGAGCTTTAGAGCTAAAAAAAAAGGATAAGAGCTCCAATTTTCTCGTGAATGGACAACGAGTGAAGCACTACTTTTGGAATGATGTTGATCATAAGCAAGAAGCGCTCACATTGAATGACGAGTGAGTCATGAGCTAGGTCGTACTGCGAGGTTAAATCAGGAGCTGCACGGGAGGCAACCCGTGACCCTTTGTAATATTTAGGATTTCTATTCTTTTGTTTTTTATTTCAATTCATAGGAATTAATAAAGAAAAAAAAAGATATATATAAAGAAAAAACATAAAAATATGAGTCGTGCCACGACCAAAACTAAGGCGCTGGACGGGAGGCAACCCATTGTGTTTTTACTAATGGGTGTTGTGCGTGAAATGTGCAGGACATATGATTTGGCACCCAGGGCGCGTCGCGGAGATGGGGGAAAATTTCACCTCGCTTGGAATTAATTTTCCAAGACGAGGCAGAACACTCTGTGATGGACTGCGTCACGGAGAAGGTTGGATATTTTCATTTCGACAGGAATTACTTTTACGTCAAGAAAAAGGCACCTTCGTGATAACCCCGCGTCACAAAGCAAGGTAACAATTTTGCCTCGCCTGGAATTAATTTTCCAGAACGAGGCAGAATGGTCCGTACCAGATCTGCGTCGTTCCCCCAGGTAAGAAATTTTGATTTTCATCAAATTAAACGGGTCTTACCCGTTTTCTTTCACAAATCACTTGATGCATCCCCTTTTAATCCCCAAATCTGTCCCAAATCCCCTTTATTCTCCCCTTAACCACAATTTTCCCCTCCACTTTCTCCCCTACGATTTCAACTTTAAATCTGTAACGCAGAGGCAATTCACTATCATATCTCTCAATTTTGTTGCTCCTCATCATCCAAGGTACGTATTTTTCTATCATTTTGAGCAAAAGTTAGGCATTTTTTAGTGTGTGTTGTTATGGGTTGGTGTATGTTTATCTTATAGGGGGTTTGTGGGTATGTTTGGTAGTGTTTGTTACTACTTTTGGTGCGATTTTGATTGGAGACTTTCGAACTCTTGAGTAGAATGTCCCCTTGGATGATATTTTGTGGGTTTTGGGTTCGAATGGGTTTGTTTGAACAAATTAGGTTGGCAGATGTGGGTTATAGTTGATTGGAAGTGTTTGTTTATGAATTGTTAATGGGTATTTTGTATTCTTGAGAAGAAATTTTCCTTGCTTGCGTATATGTGGGTGTTGAGGTTAATGTGAGTGTTTAAATTTGTAAGGCGGTAAAGATTAGGTTTGTTTTTTATTAAGCGTATTGAGTTCATAAATTTTGGACGGTGTAGTGTGAATTCTTGAGTAGCATTATTAGTATCTCATTGTATGAAATATGGTTGTGCTTTCCTGAACCTTTAATAATGAAGGTTGTTCAATTTTGGTTATGATGTGGTGCATGCATGCGACATGTGAATGGGTAGTGTGATGTTATGATGTTGGTTTATGTGTGTCCACCTATGGGAAGTGTAAGTACCTAGGTTGGACTATGCTCTTAAATAAGTGTGGGGTGGTGTTTGCACACCACCCATGTTTCTTACTGTTGTGTACTTGCTTGGGCTGATTTAGATTCCTTGTGTAGGTAGTCATGTCTGGAACTCAAAGACCCAGTAAGGAAGTGGCAATCTCTATCCAGAGGAAAAGTGTTTCGAAGGGGGGGGGGGATGTACCCCCTGCACCTACAGTACCCAAAGGTCAAACCAGGCAGTTCGGGGTACGAGCCATGGTCAAGGAAGGAAAAACATGGTGGAAAAAGCATACCAAAGCTAGTTATTTCTCTAACCTTTGTATTAACAGGGACATCTTGGCATGGGAGTTTCCTCGGATACTAAGGCGGATTCAAGAGCTGCACATGGATTTCATTTTTGCCGAGCCGAATGAATGCAACTTACACATGGTTCATGAGTTCTACGCCAACTGGGCACCGGAGTCCCACTCCCATTTTGTGAGGTACGGGGAGTGGATGTGACTCTCACTTTGGCGGTTCTCAATGAGATTATTGGTACGTCACCGATGCCGATCCTCTTATGTTCACAGGGCTAAACATCCGTCCACCTTATCGGGCCATTTGACACAGACTTTGTGGGCATTAGTCCATGGTGTAGTGGACCAAAAACAACGGGAAGAGATATCATCAATCTCTTCCCTATGCGTACATCCTTAGGGAGGCTCGAGTCTGGCTCAAAATTATGATGCATTATTTCATACAGGGGATGCATTGCACAGACATCACCCAGGATAAAGTGTGTCTAGTCTACGCCTTGATGATGCCCACAAAGTTGAACATTAGGGCTGTGTTGAAATCGGCAATGAGGAAGGCTCGGGTTCATAAAGGGCATATGTATGCATTTGGTGGTCTGATTACTAGACTCTGTCGTGCGGTAGGTGTTCTAGAAGAGAATTTGGATTACATAGCACCATTATTCCCAACGTCAGTAGATAACATGAAGACAAAGGGGCCCAACAATGAGTTCGGCCCAACACTTACTACAGCGGAGCGCTATAGACGGGATGAGCTAATCATGGCCAGGATGTATGGGCTGGAGATAGTGCGCCACCAAAATGGTTGCTGGGCATCAACTGATGTACAACTGAGGGACATCGAGAGGAGGTACCCACTAAACGCCCATGCAAAGGTCCTACTTGGCATCGGTCCTGCGTTTCATGACTTAGTTCATGATGACATCCTGACTAATGAGGAGAGACTGTGCACTAGCTCAGATGTGGCGTCTGATTCTGATGAGGAGGTGGACCCTGCTCAGGGAAGTAATGAGGCTGACGGGGGAGATGCTATAGAGGATTGATCAGGGAGTGTTTCACCTTACCTTTGTATTGAATTTTTGTGATTTTGTTAAGCACTGGGACAGTGCTAATGTTTAAGTATGGGGTGAGGGTGAAAATTATCTCTGGTCTGTATATATTAATGAACACTGGTAGTGTCTGCCTTTTAATTTTTTTATTTTATTTTGGGTTCCTTAGTGGTTGTTTTCGGTTCTTTGGCCAAGGAAAGTCCCTTTGAACCGTACAAAATACAAAAAGATTTTGTCTTTTTAGGAATGAGTTAGTCATCATAGTTGAGTCGCATTGCCCAATGATAGATAGATGACGAATGTCTTAAGGGCAATTTTCATCATTGAGTCTTAGGTTGGTATGTGCTAAAACTTGAAATTCCAAAAGGAGATTGTATGAAAGCATGTTGGAAGTGAGATATGAATGCATTTGAACTCTTGTATTTGACTGCAATGATTACAACTTCTGCTTAAATAGAACCTTGTGCATAAACTGATTGTGTTGCCTATGACTGAGCCATCTTGAGTAGAACTTGTGCCATGAGCGGTGAGGTATTGTAGTATCCATGAATACATCTGAGTCTAGAACTTGGCCGTCATGTTATTGAAGCGAAATAAAAAGTGGCTCTTTGGTTAGGAGATGATAATAGACTTTCTTTGATTTGTCTTATAAACGTTAGCCTTCTCAGAGAAATTATCCCTAGTATAGCCCCATTGTGCCTTTTAGCCTTGATTTTGTTCTAACCTACTTAATTGAGCTGAATCCCTTTTATTGATACCGTTAGTTTTGATCCCAAATTAATCCCTAATGCACTATGTTAGGATGAAAGAGTGAAAATATCGGAAAAAGTAAATAGGGTGGAAATGTTTGGTCTTGTGGGGAAGAAAGCAAAAGGGTTGAAAAATGATGCCCTAGAGGTTTCTATATCTGTGATTGGCCCTGGTCCTTTGGACATTGTGTACTTCAACTTAAGGTAAAAGCCTAAGTTGAGGGTGGCTAACTCAGAGAATACCTTAATAATGGCCCTGGTCCATACAAGGACAATGTGCACCTTAACTCGAGAGAAATCTCTAAGTTAAGGGTGGCTATTGGTAAGTGTAATAAAAAAATATAATAAAGGCGTGTGTAGAAAATAAGGGTGAGGTTGGAAGTACTAGTGGGAAAATATGCAGAGAGAGGGGCCAAAGAAAGGAAAAAGTTATGAATGTAGTAAGAAAATTGAAATAGGTGCATTAGGGAGGATAAGTCACTAATTTTATCTAAATGTATCCTCCCTTACCTCAAGCTTACATTACAACCCGTAAAGTCTTGTTTGATTCTAGGCAAAACACGCTTAATTAGTGGAGATGTACATAATGGGCAAGCTTATGGTTCTCAATGCATGCATGTACGATATCTTTGTTGAGTGAGAGCGTGTTATGTTTGTAAAGTCCTTAAACTATATTCAATTTGCTGAGTTGAATGTGCAGACTATTCTTTTGAGTGAGGGGCACTTGTTGTATGAAAGATAAGTGATATGTAATGGTGCACATGAAGTTGAATGCGTTGGTTGCAAAAAGTTGTTGAGTCAATACTTGGGTTGTATTATGTATGAAGGTGGGCAAGACCTTTTGTGAACAAGAACATGCTTGTTTTAACTTATGACAGATCCTTAAAAGGAAGTGGCGGATGCACAAATACCATAGTAGGGAGTCTAGGTCTAGGATTAGTTAGTAAGTTGTTCGATGACTAACAAAGCTCTAAGTGTGTGGTAGTGATCTTAGGCATATTTATATACCTAGAAACCTAATAATACCCACATTTAAGCCAAGTTTGGAATCAATTTATGTTGATTTATAGTCGTGTCGAGTTTTTTGAATGTATACATGCTAACCAATATGATTAGTTGTATAGGTAAGCTTGAATGAAGAAACGAGCACTAAAATAGGCATCGAGAAACACGAAAGGATCCAAGTTGAAAAGAAGCAAGAAAGAAGAAGGAAGAAATGGAGATTAAGAAGAATCTGTATCCTCTCTGCGTCGCTGAGAGGAATGTTATTATGGATCGAGTAGTTGAAAATGGAGACAGAAGGGTCCGTACCCTCTCCACGTCGCGAAGAGGGATTTTTAATTTTGTTCAAGAAGAAGTATTTGAGGCAGAGTGGTCTGTGTAGTGGCTGCGTCACGTAGAGGGGTTTTTAACTTCGTTCGAGAATGGGTATTTGAGGCAGAGTGGCCCATGTAGTGGCTGTGTCGCGGAGATGAGTATTTGTCGTAAAATGAATCTTAACAGTAGCTCCGCGTCGCACCTATACTTGCCCGTTTTGGCCGTTTTGAATTTAGTATAAATAGACTAATATTTTATTAGATATTCTTTTTCTGGGTTTTGAAGAACAACGATTTGGAGAGCTATTTCATCAGGTTTTAGGGTTCTTTCCTAAACTCTTCTACTTTCGATCTATTTATGCTTTTTAAACTTTGCTTGATCGAAAATACTATTATGAGTAGCTAATTTCCCTAGTTCTAGGGTTGTGGCTACATGATGATTGTAATTTATTGAGTTTTTATGGATTGACATTAACATGATGAACACTCACTTGAGCAACCTATTGCTGGGACAATAGCCAGCTCACATGAATGTAGTCCAACAACCATCGACTTGGTGTGAAATTTGCGGAGGAGGAGATCATAGTGCAGAGAAATGTGGTGCAAACCCGAATTTTGTAAATTTTGTAGGAAATACACAACGTGGTAGAGGTCATCGGAATTATGGAAACTCCTACAATCCTTGTTGGCAAAATCATTCGAATTTTTCGTAGGGAGGTAATAAGAATCAGGCCCAAGGCCAGAATCAATATAGACCTCAGGGGAATGCACATGGGTATCAACAACAGGCCCAACGGGAGCAGCCCAATAAGCAGCCAAGTAACATGAGCATGGAGGAGATGTTGAAGAAGATCATGGCTTATCAAGCTTAGTTAGCTACTGATGTAAGAAATAATCAGTTAGATACCCAGAACATGGAGAAAAAATTTGGGCAGTTTGCTAGTGACTAGAACTCATGACTGCAAAGAAAGTTGTCGGGAAACACTGATCATAATATTAAGCAAGTGAATGCGGTAGGTACACGCAGTGGTTTGCATTTAAAGGGGTCGGCTCCCAAGAAAAGAAATACTGAATCTGCTAGCAAGAAGAGTGAACCTAAAGAGTGTTGCACAAGAAGAAAGAGTGCAACCATTAGTGAAACCACCTCCTCAATTCCCTCAGAAGTTTAAAAAACAAAGGAGGACGAATGTTTTGGTAAGTTTCTATCTCTTCTAAAGCAAGTTCATATTAATTTTCCATTAGTAGATGTTTTGCAGGGTATACCCATGTATTCGAAGTATATGAAGGAGATCGTGGCAAACAAGTGAAGGCTGACAAAATATGAAACTGTAGCACTTACTGAAGAGTGAAGCTCCTGAATCTAGAATAAGCTTCCCACGAAATTGAAAGATCCGGGTAGCTTTACGGTTCAGATCACTATAGGGCAGAGCATCCATGCGCGAGGATTGTGTGATCTAGGAGCTAGTATAAACTTGATGCCAACATCATTGTACAAAAAGTTAGGGTTGAGTAGTCCTAAACCCACCACCATTATCTTGCAGTTGACAGATAGATTTGTTGCTAGGCCAGAGGGTGTTGTAAAGGATGTTTTAGTGCAAGTGGTATCTTTGATATTCCAGTAGATTTTATGGTGCTGAATTTTGAGCCAGATCATGAGGTTCCATTCATCTTGGGAAGACCTTTCTTGGCTACAGGACGTGTTATGATAGATATAGAAGCTGGGCAACTTACTATGCGAGAACATGACAAAGTGGAAGTGTTCGATGTTTACACGGCGCTAAAACTCCCAGCCGTGTATGAAGAGTTGTCTACAATAACGGTGATATATCTTAAAGCAGAATCTCGATATATTACATCCAAGGACCCGTTGGAGCATGTGTTAGTGGGATATGATATATATGGGGATGCTAAAGCACAGGAAATAGTACATTGTTTGGATATGTCAAGTGTGGGCACATCAAGAGATCACTGGGAACTTTGAACAGGGTGTTGGGTCCTCCACCTAATCTTCCATCGAAGAAGCACCCAAGCTGGAGTTAAAAGCATTGCCAACCCACTTCAGGTATATGTTTTTGGGTGAAGATGAGACCTTACCGGTTATTTTGTCTGTACCATTATCTGAATCACATGTGGAAGCATAATTGAGTATACTGAGGGAGAGAAAAGCAACTTTAGGCTGGAAAATGTCTGATATTCACGGCATAAGTCTCGCGTTGTGTATGCACAAGATTTACATAGAAGAAGGGCAAAAGCTAAGTGTACAACACCAACGAAGACTGAACCCAGTGATGAAAGATGTGGTAAGAAAAGAGGTGATCAAGTAGTTAGATGCGGGGATTGTGTACCCCATATCTGACAATAAATGGGTGAGTCCGGTACAGTGTGTGCCCAAGAAGGGCAGAATGATAGTGATCACAAATGAGAAGAATGACTGATCCCCACAAGGACAGTAACTGGGTGGCGTTTATGCATTGATTACATGAAGTTGAATAATGCCACCAGGAAAGACCATTATTCGGTGTCATTCATTGATCAAATGTTGGATAGATTGGCGGGGCAAGAATATTAATGCTTCCTAGATTGCTACTCAGGGTATAATCATATTGTTATTACACCATAGGAGCAGGAGAAGACTACATTCACTTGTCTGTATGACACCTATGCGTTCAAACATATGTCATTCGGATTATGCAATGCACCAGCGACATACCTGAGATGCATGATGGCAATATTCCATGATATGGTGGAGGATTTTGTTGAGGTGTTCATGGATGACTTCTCGGTGTTTGGTGAGTCTTTTGAAATCTGTTTGAGTAATCTTGACAGGGTCCTTGCAAGATGTGAAGAGACAAATCTAGTGTTGAACAGGAAGAAATGCCACTTCTTAGTTCAAGAAGGGATTGTACTGGGGCACAAAATCTCAAGAAATGGGTTGGAAGTTGATAAAGCCAAGGTGGAGGTCATTGAGAAATTGCCACCACCCATTACTGTGAAAAGAGTGAGAAGCTTTCTAGGACATGTTGGGTTCTACAGAAGATTCATCAAGGACTTTTCTAAGACTGCAAGACCTATGTGTAGCCTATTGGAAAAAGAGGTGAAGTTTGTATTTGATGAGAAATGCTTGCAGGCATTTGATCTATTGAAGAAGAAGTTGATAGAAGCTCTTATTCTGATTGCTCCTAACTGGGAGTTTCCATTCGAGCTCATGTGTGATGCTAATGATACATCGGTTGGTGCAGTGCTAGTGCAGCGTAAGGAGAAGATGTTTCATTCCATCTACTATGTTAGCAAGACACTTGATGCAACTCAATCTAACTATACTGTCATAGAGAAAGAGATGCTAGTATTAGTATTTGCCTTTGATAATTTCAGGTCATACTTGGTAGGCACCAAGGTTGTTGTTTACACTGACCATGTTGTAATCAGGTATCTGTTCAACAAGAAGGAGCAAAGACGAGGCTAATTAGGTAGATATTGTTGTTGTAAGAGTTTGATCTAGAAATTAAAGATAGGAAAGGGACTGAAAACCAGATAGCTGATCATCTGTCTAGATTGGAGGACTCATCTCGTGTGAGGAATGAAGGACAGATTCGTGAAGAGTTCCTTGATGAGCAATTTCTTACCTTGGACCTTGCTCAAGTACCCTGGTGGTGAGTGGTTAATTTCCACTTGGGGCCTCAACACATCAAAAGCAAAAACTTAAGTATGCGGCGCGGTTTTGTTTATGGGATGAACCCTTCTTATTAAAGCAAGGGCCTGATCAAATGGTGTGAAGGTGTGTAGCTTGACATGAAGCATTGCAAGTGTTGGAGAGTTGTCACTCTTGACCATATGGTTGACACCGCGGAGGTGAGCGCATGGCACATAAGGTATTGCAATCTAGATTCTTTTGGCCTACGTTATTTAAAGATGCTACAATATTTGTGAAGGGTTGTGATCAGTGTCATCGGATGGGCGCGACTTCTAGAAGGCATGAGATGCCATTGATAAACATTATTGAAGTTGAGATCTTTGATATCTGGGGTATAGACTTCATGGAACCATTCCCAGCTTCCAATGGAAATTAGTACATCTTAGTGGCAGTGAACGAGGTGACGAATTAACTTGTCTCTTGAAAGGAAGATGACCCAATTTGAATATAACATGTTACTTTGAACTAGGTGACAACCCAACATGTTTCTTTGAAAGGCGGATGACCCAATTTGAACTTAATGTTCCATTTGAAAGGAGATGACAACCAAATCTTGAACTTAAAGTGTCACTTGAAGGGAGATGATGACCCAACGTGTCTCTTTGAAAGGCGGACGACCCAATTTGAATATAACATGTCACTTTGAACAAGGTGACAACCCAACGTGTCTCTTTGAAATACGGACGACCCAACTTGAATTTAACATGTCACTTTGAACGAGGTGACAACCAACGTGTCTCTTTGAAAGGTGGACGGCCAAACTTGAATATAACATGTCACTTTGAATGAGGTGACGACCCAACCTGTCTCTTTGAAAGGAAAACTACCCAATTTGAATATAACAGGTCACTTTGAACGAGGTGATAACCCAACGTGTCTCTTTGAAAGGCGGACTACCCAATTTGAATATAACATGTCACTTTGAACGAGGTGACAACCCAACCTGAATATAACATGTCACTTTGAATGAGGTGACAGCCCAACTTGTTTCTTTAAAAGGTGGACTACCCAATTTGAATATAAAAGGTCACTTTGAATGAGGTGACAACCCAACATGTCTCTTTGAAAGGCGGATGACCCAATTTGAATATAGCATGTCACTTTGAACGAAGTGACAACCCAATGTGTCTCTTTGAAAGGCGGATGAACCAATTTGAATATAACATGTCACTTTGAGCTCACTTTTCGCTGGAAATGGCATTGCAGCGGCGTCAGGGTTGTGGATCTAGAGGTCTGTTGTTTTGATTTTTGACTGTTTCGTTGTTGTGGTTGAGGTTTTCACCGAAAATGAAGTTGATTTGACTTGCAGCTCGATTGGTTGGAAAAGATAGAGTGCGGAGGTGGTGAGCTGCTGGTGGTTCCAGTTCTTCGCCGGAGCTTGTGACTCGGCTGACTGTCTCTTGTTCCTCACGAGCTCATTCTTTAACAGAGCTTTGAGCTCACTGAAAAACAAAAAAAAATCATGAAAGGGATAGGGGAAGGGATCTAGTGTTGTTTATCTCCGGTTCATAGGAGATTTAAGCTCCTCGCCGGAAAAATGGGAAAATGAAGGGGTTTTGGGTCTGGATTTCTAATGGCTTTTGGTGGTTTTCTGATGGGTCTGGTCGCTGGAGGTCTGGGTGGAGTCGGGGGGGGGGGGGGGGGGTGG